>VSMD01075330.1:0-67688 GCA_008750895.1 Mirza zaza | reverse complement strand
TTGCCCAGGCTAGACTCGAACTCCTAGACTCCAATGATGCTCCTGCCTCAGCCTCCAGAGTAGCTAGGATTATAAGCATGCACCACCACACTTGGCTATTCTTTCTGTCTTATGGCTGTGCCATCTTTAACATATGGCTTCCAGGTTCAACGTGCCTATCTTTATCAAGTTAACACAGCGGAAGAAACACGCAGATTCACATGCAGGCAGTTTTTATGGGCCATATGTGGAAGTGGCATTCATGGATGTTCCACTAGCAAAAACTTAGTCACATAGCCAAAACAAATTGCAAAGAACATTGGAACACAGGAGGGTGTAAAACGCTACATCAGAGCTGCCTCAACATTGATTACTAAGATGAACTTATTTTAATTGTTTGAATCTCTGCAAGACTTGACGTTTTCTTTATAAATTTGGAAGAGCTGTTCATCTCATAGAGATGTTTGCCTTTTGTCTATTGCTTTTGCTGAAATTTCTCTTCCTCTCTATTATTTCTTACAGTTATGAGCTTTCCATATCCTCTCCCCAGTAGACACATGCACTTTGATGTACACAAGCTGTTTATATTTTTCTTTGTGATATTTCTCTCTGTAATTTGAAACCATAGAAACCCATGTATAGTAGAATCTATGTGGGGCTTTGTGTTTTATGCCATTGGTCTATGTGTTTCTTTTTTGCATCGATTTTTCTCAGTAGGTAGTTGAAAGAGATTACAGAGATGAGGGGGACAATGTGTATGATGGAAAAAGGAACCAGACAATTAAGTTTTGCATGCAATTTTCTTCGGTTTATTTCAGTCTCTCAAAATACCAGCTGAGTGTGTGTGTGTGTGAGTGTCTGTTGCAAGAAAAGGAGAGGTGAGGATGGACAAAAGAAGGCAGAGAAAGATTGGAGGGGATTGGAGTAGAGCCGGTGAGCTGGTAAATTTAGGGGAGTTCATGCTGTCAAAGAACAAGATTGCAACAAATTCGGGTGAAATATCTAATTGGCTTTTATGAGCAATTCATGAGTCAGGCAGCATCTTATCTGTGAAACAGAAGTGCTTCCATGAGCTGGGCAGAGCAGGTGGGCCTTAGAGGCACAAAGGCCGAAGAAGCAGAAACAAGGAACAAAAAGCAGATTGGTAATTTCAAAGTTCCTTTCCTAATAGGGTTAAAGCAGAGGGGACTTTCTCATTATGCCTTCTCAGGTTGACTGGGCCCCTTCTGATTGGTTGCTGAGAATTTCCTGTTTTTTTGTTTTTTTGTTTTTTTTTTTAAATTGGTCCATTTTAAAGTTCAGTTTGATTACATGGCACCTACTGTGACTTCCTTCTGGCTTGGACTGGTCTGTTGGGGACTAGTCCAGGAGCTCAGTCTAAAACAATGGTCTCATGCCCGAGCCTATAATCCTAGCACTCTGGGAGGCTGAGGCAGGAGGATCGCTTGAACTCAGGAGTTCGAGACCAGCCTGAGCAACAGTGAGACCCCATCTCTACTAAAAATAGAAAAAAATTAGCTGGGTGTGGTGGTGTGAACCTGTAGTCCCAGCTACTCAAGAGGCTGAAGCAGGCTCATCTCTTGAGCCTAAGAGTTTGAGGTTGCTGTGAGCTAGGCTAATGCCACTGCACTCTAGCCTGGGCAGTAGAGCAAGACTCCATCTCAAAATAAAATAAAATAAAACAATGGCCTTCTATAAATTTCATTTAACAAAGCAATAATGATTCTACAGTTCTGTATTGGTTTCATGGATTCCAAGCAGCTTCTAAATTGTGAGACTTGAAGGAACACAACTTTGTATTTGGCTATTAATATCTGATTTAAACAAGGTTGCAAAATGAGTCATAAATGACAATGAACTAAAATTCAGTTTCTCATATTTTCCTCCAAAAGAATCAAGCAGACAACCTAGAGAGGTATTAAAATTAAGGACACGTAAAAAAATGCTGTCAGGAAGGTAGCAGTGTGGTGTTTAATAAAATAATTTCATTTTTTAGGAAGAAAGAGGATAAATAACTCTTTGAATCAACACTGTGATAATTGTGTGTCGAATTCATATTTCTTCACGCTGAAAGACAAAAAAGAAAATGACTCCAAGTGCAAAGAAATTTATAGTTCAGTTATGAGAACGAATTGAAAAGTAGAATTATAACAGCCTGAGGCTTATTTGAATTTATAATGAAGGGAATTCAGAAGTCAAGCAGTGTAGACGTGACATGCCCAATGTTGTGATCATTTCTCAAATTCTCCAGGTTTCTCGATCATATAAAAATTGCTTGCAGAACAGTTATTGGCAGTGTGTGAAATCCAGAATCTAGTACATTGCAGGGAAAAATTTCCTTGTGGAGTGAATCCGTAAAGGTATGACACAAACAAACCCTCTTCTATTTATTATAGTTCATGGTCTGGTCATGTCCTCTGCCAAAGCTTTTCTGGGAAACCATAAGGAGGGAAATGATTTGCTGGCCTCGTTTGTGACTTGACTTCATTCCTCTCCGTGGGAGATCACTTTACATTTCCTTAATTGCAGGAACAGCTTGTGTGGTTGGCAGTTGTTTGAATTGAGAAATGGACTTTAATGAACTACGATTTCTTTTGCTCAGCTGCAATTTAAGTCGTCATAGACTAAATTAACAGCCGGGGTCAAAGAGCAGATGACAGCGGTGCCACAGAAAAGGGAAGGTAAGGGTTTATTTCGTGCTACTAGAATCGTGCTCTTAAAATAATGGGTTTTGCAACTTCACACTTTTGAATTATATGGCCATTTTTTTTTTCTTTCAGTACTCAAAGCCTCGTCCAAGGTAATGTTATAAACCTCTGGTGTCAGGAGAGAGAAAGAAACCTGGTTGATTACAGAGAGAAATTTGTACGCATCTTGTGACTTACAGTACATGATCTTAGTCTTTTTTTCTCATTGTGACCAAAGGCAACAGGTCATGAACATTATTCCTAGTTAACATCTAAGGATACACATGCAGATAAAGTTTAAGTCACATGGACTAACAGAATAAAAATTAGAACCATAATTCTTAATCTTTAATTTAACAAGTGGTACAGCTTCTGATACTTCTATATACTTCACAAACATTTCTTCACGTATCTTGAAAGCACTTTCTATGAGACATTACGCAAATGAAAATTATTAGCATTAAATTTATTTTGTTCATTCTGAGTTCATTATCTCCTAGGGAACTTGCCTACTACTTTTCCAGAAAACTGTTAATGACGTGCTTTAAATATCTTCCTACTCATTTGTCATTTTGATAAATGGATTTAGATTAATGTATGGTTTTGTCTGTTTAAAAGCCACGTAGCAATCTTGCAACAGAAGATGGAAATTTTGTGACTTAAGTTTATAATGCATCCACCTTCCCAAAGGATTGGATGAAACAAAACAGAACAAAAAAAAATCTAGTGAGAAAAACTACATCTCAAAACAGTCTTTTTTCTCTTGTGGTGACTTTTGCATCTTAGTCCCAATCATAAAATATAAAGATATAGAATTCTAAATATCTCTTACATCTATCTGGGACCAACCAGCACATCCAAGTGTGTTCTAGACTTTGCAAGTTTTAGCGCTAAAAGTTCCTTGTCCTGGGAAATGCCTCGGTCCTGGGCAAACCAGGATGGTTGGTCACCCTCCTTGCACATGAAGCTTGCATAGATAGAGTAGGCTTCAGGAGTGGCTTGATTCAGGTCTCAAATAGTGTCATCTGGATTCTGCCTCTTAGATCTGCTTTAGGCTAAGCTGCCTTCTCAGGCTTACAAAGTGACCTCGGATGGTTTCAGCCTCCTTAGTTTAATGTAAAGAAGTCAAACTTCAAACTTATGCCCTCACTCCATCAAAACCAGTGGAAGTGGGGAAAATATCTCTCTACCAGAAGCTCTCAAATATCACTGGATTTGGTGGGTTTATGCACCCACTCTTGAGCCAATTACCATGGATGGTTAGTTGGAATAATCGGATTGGTTTTGTTAAACAGGGTTCATTTCTGGAGCTGAAGGTGGAGTTTATATCACCCAAACAACATGATTGACAACACAGTTTCCTAAGAAAAGAAATGTTGGTGTCATAAAAAAGGGAGATATTACAATGGAAATCAGATAGCAATATTGCAGTTTATTACGTTGCTAACAATTAAGAACGAGTGCAGGGAAGTTTTGCTTCTACCCAGGATGTAGCAAGTAGCAGCAGGTCACAGTTCTTGCTATCACAATTAGGGCAAGCAGATAAATTATAAAAAATTGTATTTTTAAAGACTATGGAGAGATGATCAATGAAAGAGGACCAGACCAGTGGTTCTCAAACTATGACAGGAACCGGAATCACCTGGAGGGCTGGTTGAGACAGACTGCAGGGGCCACTCTGCAGAATTTCCAATGCAGTCAGTATGAGTTGACATTTATTTTATAAATCTAGAGTAAAGATAGTAAGTCGAGTAATGGCAAAAAGCACAAAGGAAGAGAAGACTTGTCGTTTCTATTTCAGCTCTCTTCAAACAATTCAAAAGCTGTTATTTGAAAAAATGATTTGCTTTATTTCATACAGCTCCTGTTTGAAAATCAATGGCCGATAGGAAGAGCTAGAAGCAGGAAAATTCCCTTGTAATTTCTTTGGGTATTGTAGATTGTTCAACAGTGACACATTTCACCCATCCTAGCACGGATGGCTCCAGGTCATATGTGTGGGTTTGTCATTCCTCCCTTTTGGAATTGGAGTCTTTTTTTTTTTTTCACCTCTTTGTTTCTGGGCCTACCCTGTGGTTTTGACCAAAAGAATGTTCTGGAGCCTAGGTAGTCAGCGACCCTGTGGTTTCTACCTTCATTCTTTTGGAACACTGCCCTGAGACATATAATGGAGCCAGTCTAGTGTGTTAATGGACGAAAAAAACCCAAACTCTGAAAAATAATTTAAAGAGGTTTATTCTGAGCCAAGCGTGTGTGATCGATGGCCTGGAGGACATGATTTCAAGAGGTTCTGAGAAAATGTGCCCACGGTAGCAGGATACAGTTTAGTTTTATACATTCACAGAGACAGGAATTACACATAAGACCATAAGTCAGTATGTGGAAGGCATACGTTAGCTCGGCTGGAAAATGTGGGACATCTCGAAGCAGGGACTTACGAGTGACAGGTGGGTTTAAAGATTCTTTGATGTGGAATTGGTTAAAGACATGAAGTTTTGTCTTTAAGGGTTAGGATTAGGGTTTTAAAAGATAAGGATGTCTGTTAATCAGAGACAAGCCACTGGACATGTGCCAAAACTGGAGTGATCTGGTAAGCAAATTGATGTCCCACGGGTGTGGTTTCAGCTTTGTCTTGCAGGGCCTTAGGCCTGCTAATGATTTAGTATCTTATTGTAACAAGGAGTAACTCTAAAATGCAATGGCCATGACAAGGCACGTTTGACCTCTCTTTGCTCATGGCCAGCATCTCAGCTGTAAGGTTTTTCTGGGGTCCCTTTGGCCAAGAGGAAGTCCATTCAGTTGGCTGGGGGTCTTCAGATTTTATTTTAGTTCACAAGCGTAGAGGAGGGTGAGAGGCCATATGGAAGAGAACCAAAGTGCTCCAGCCGACGGCCAGAAACGACTGCCAATCAGACCCAGGAGGCCATCTTGGATCTTCCGGGTCAGGCAATCCTCCCCTTGCAAGTAGCAGCCTCACTGAACCCAGGCAAAAACCAGTGGGCAGCACTGCCTACCCACTCCACAGAAACAAAAATCATCGTTATTTTAAGACATTCGTTCTCAGTGTGGTTTGTTACTCAGCAACAGATAACCGAGACCGTGAAATGTGTGGCGAAGTTGTACCGAAATGTTGTGACGCTCCCTGTGAGGTAGTGAGCTCACCATCAATGGAAGTATTCAAGTGGGGACTGGGGGATCATTTGGGGAAAATAATGTAGAGGAAGTTTAAATATCAGAAAAGGGAAAAGACCGGATGTTCTTAAAGACTTCTTCTGGTCACAAGATAATCATCTTAGGAAGCTAATTATAGAATGATCATCTTATGTGTGTTTGCCATTATGCACTAAATGTATACACGATTCCCCTTGTGGATGTTTTCTACTAAATGAGGGAACAAGATTTACTTATGTGAAAATTAACAAAGAGGAACCAAGTTAAAACTAGGGTGACATAAATCATTAAATAGAAACCTTAGAAGTGGAGGGAGAGGTGGAACTTGAAGATCATAAGGTTCAGTTATTTTCCAGTACTGGGCTTCCCTCTCCAACAGCCCTGGTGGAGCACTCCTCATGAGCACTGCCAGTGGGAGCACCATCCATCTGGGATCCCTCTAACTTTCATGCCTTTACTCCTTGTTTTCTTTCTGAAACCACAGAGAATAACTCTAATTTTTCTATATGACATCTCTTTCAATGTCCAAAGACAGTTACCTATTCCTTGAGGTTAAGCTAATCAGTTTCCTTAAATATTCTTTGAGATATGATTTTGAGATACTTTTATAGTTAAGTTAGACTTCCCTGGACATGATTCAATCTTTAAAAATCTCTAAAAAGCTGATGCGTAGGACTAAGAACTATATTCTACGCATGTTCTGGTCAATGATTCATAGGATGAGACCATCAATTTCCATATTGTGGCTTCTATGCCTTTATTATTGAGATATTGGGGTTACAGTATGGAGAAGATGGGAATGTGGTATTGGGGTGGAGAACAGACAGAGAGGGGGACAAAAGACATTTCCTTCCGTAACCGCCAACAGAGAGCTAGCTGTCTGTCTACTTTTTGTCATTCCTCTTATGAGAAACCCTGCTTTGGTGGTGGTGAGCTTTCTGTCCTCTCTCTCAGCCATAGCCACTAATCTCATTAACTTCCTATAGACTTAGTGTGGAGCCCAGGCTGTTGAAGAGCTCAGTCTTCCTTGGATCTCGTAGTTGCTGGTCACCTCTTTGGAGCTGTACCTATGCTTCTGGCCAACCTGCAGCTAGTGGCGTTCGACTTAATTTCTCTGATGCACGTTCTTCCTTGATGAGAGTGACCAGCAAGCCTGCAGGCCCCATTTTCCTTGTCTACTCCTCTTAGCCCCAGATCCATAACTTTCTGGAAGCTGCCTAGAGGTGGAGGTGGGGAGGTGTGGAGGTAGCTATAGTGATGAGCAGTCTTTATGTCCTCACTGTCTGGCTATAGCAGGCTTTTTTCTTAATCTTTTTTTTTTTTTTTTTTTTTTAAATAAACCTGCTGGATTTATTGAGTCAACGATAGATCATCACTTCCTGGAAGGTGGGAGGACGGATTTATTCTTACCTCTGAACCTCCTGATTCAAACACTTGTTCTGTGTCCTCCGCCTGAAATGCCCTTTATGGTGGCCTAGCGAACACCTCCTCATTCTCCAAGATCCATGTTACATATCAGCTTCTCTGCGAAGGCTTCTTTCACCCTAAGGGTAGGTTGATCCTTCCCGTTGTCTTAGCTACCACTGCCCACTCCGTGCCTTTGGCAGCTTCGTGTTACTTTCCGCGATACATGAGCTTCTTCAGGATAGGGATTTATTTATTTATTTTTAGAGATGGGGTCTTGCTCTGTTGCCCAGGTTGGAGTACAGTGACAGGATCATAGCTCACTGCACTCTTGAACTCTTGGCCTCAAGTGATCCTCCCCATTCAGCCTCCCATATAGCTGGGACTACTGGCATGCCTCCATGTCTGGCTAATTTTTTTTTTTTAATCTTTTATTGAGACAGAATCTTGCTATGTATTGCCCAGGCTGGCCTCAAACTCCTGGCCTCAAGCCATCCTCCCACCTTAGCCTCTCAAAGTGCTGGGATTACAGGCAAGTGCCACCATGATCAGCCCCTGTTTTTTTTTTCTTTTCTCTAAGTCAGTGAGGTTTCAATTTCCCCTCCTTGCCTATATGACTATAATTCAACTCTTTTGAGTGTTTCAACCTTGGTTTCTCACAGGAGAGAACTGCATTCTATCAAAATAAGCCTTCTTCTTTTTCTCTCCCATGCACCATCTCATTGCTCTTGTTAGCAAAGTCCGTCAGCATATCTAAGGGCAAGGCCAGACATCTCAGACCAAGAACCAGATGGCTTTTGAAATGCCACTTGGGAAAATTTAATAATGCGATTCTTCACCGAGATGTCTGTGCTATTTCGTAACTAAGGGGTACGAGAGTAGTCAGTAACTCACTTTATTGTGTGGCATGTATCATCCTGACTCTTCTTATCTAGCTTGCGGCCAGTTTAACCCTGTTTCCCGACACAAGTGTGTGAAATAGATAATCATTTGGAGAATGACAACCTCATTATGGGCTAAAGAAAAAAAAGGTAACACATTTCACTGGATTCTCTTCTGAAAAAACATAGGACTCCAATAAGATGAAATTTCAGATTGAAATGGCACAAGTAGGAGTGTGGTTGCAGGGCTGGGTCTCATGAGTTGAGGGTGGAGGGGAATGCAGGAGTGGGAGAGGGTGGTTAGACAGGATATTAGGTGATCTGCAGATTAGGTCCTGCAGCCCTTGCTTGTGACAGTGACTAGCACAGAGGCGCCGATTCTAGAGTCTTCAATCCAGGCTGAGGAATTCAGAACTAGGCTGGGCTATGGAGAGTTTTTGAGGCAGAGAATTACATTACTTTTGATATTAATATGGTGATCATGTGCACGATAACTGGGAGAGAAGCAAGTTAAATCTTTATGATGTGCAGCTGTTAGATAAAGAAAATTCGAGTAAGCGTAGAAAGAAAGAGATGCATCTGAGAGAGAAGCTGAGAAGGGAAAAAGAAATCTTAGAAAATTTAAAGCGACAATGAAAAACACCCCTCACCGTGTAACTGTGTGACCTAGTCCTGTATTATGTGGTCCCCAAACCCCGGGGGACTGGTCCTCGGTCTGTTAGGGACTGGGCCACAAAGGTCTACTGCCTCGACCCACACCCCCACCCCCGTTTTTGGAAAATTGTCTTCCATGAAACTTAGGAACCAGGGCTGCAGAGCAGGAGGCCAGCGGCTGCCAAGCGAAGCTTCATCTGTATCAACGGCCGCTCCCCATCACTCACATCACCGCCTGAGCTCCGCCTCCCGCCATCTCCCACCCCACCAACCCGTGGAGAAATTGTCTTCTATGAAACCAGTCCCTGATGCCAAAAAGGTTGGGGACCGCTGCTTGCATAAAGAAATAAAGAAGGGGCTGGGCACAGCAGCTCAGGCCTGTAATCCTAGCACTCTGGGAGGCCGAGGCGGGTGGATTGCTCGAGGTCAGGAGTTTGAAACCAGCCTGAGCAAGAGCGAGACCCCTGTCTCTACTATAAATAGAAAGAAATTAATTGGCCAACTAACATATATATAAAAAAAAAATTAGCCAGGCATAGTGGTACATGCCTGTAGTCCCAGCTACTCGGGAGGCTGAGACAGGAGGATTGCTTGAGCCCAGGAGTTTGAGGTTGCTGTGAGCTAGGCTGATGCCACAGGACTCTCTCTAGCTTGGGCAACAAAGCGAGACTCTGTCTAAAAAAAAAAAGAAAGAAATAAAGAAGGAATGGAAAGACAATAGTAGCCACAGTCGGATTCCCAAAGTCTTGAAGATACCGTAGATCTTTCTTATAAGTTTCCTTTTTAGGAGTTTCATTCAAAATTGCACGCAGAATTCCTAAACACTCTACTTAACCACCTCCGGCTTCCCTAGATTGTGCCCTTGTGGCGGCTACTGAAAATCCCCTCGTCGCATTCCCTTTGTGGTCTTTCTGCTGCCTTTGTCCTTGCTCTAGCCTACCCACCTCCCCTGGTTCTGGACAAGGACCTCCATGTGCAGCCTCTTGAGAAACCCTCATCTCTGTCTTACCAGAGGAAAGCCCAGGAGAGGGGTGAGGAGTAAGGATGTGGGAATCTTATTTCCTGCATTTGAGTCCTAAGCTCCTCCACTTCCTTGTTCTGTGACATTGGTCTAATTATTTAACCCCAAATTCCTCATAAACTTTATTAATAGTAATACTTAATAGGGCAGAATTAAAGATGGAATTGAAATAATACAATGTCAAGTGCTTGACACCCTGGTACATAGTAAATACTCACTATTATATTCTCTTCTCTTCCGTTCTACTTTTCTTCTAAGAAATAGACCAATACCAAGACCCTTTTCAACTATGTTGTGTGTTATGGTCACAGTATTGCCAACGCCTTCAGGGAAGGGCTCAGTATCTATTTTTTTTTCATTCAGAATCCAACGTCTTCTCCCTCTCCTGTGTTTCTTCTGCTGGGGTAAGTGTGACTCTTCTGGAACCCTCTGGAGTAGTTTTCATGCTCAGCCTGGCTCTCTGTAGCCACGTGTCACTCACAGTCTCCCAGGGACTAGGGTTTAATCCCCTCCTGCTAAACCTGATGATCACGTCTCAGTTAAAGAGAAGTGGATCGTACCCCCATGAAATATGCCCCTCCTGAGTGTGGTTAGTCACTAGTAGCTGCTCTTAACTCCTTCTGCAAAACACCAAGAGACGGAGATCAGGGAGATGGCAGCCTTGCTTTTGCTCCCCCCTGCCATGCCACAAGGAAAACCAGAAATACGGTCGCTCCTCCAATCTTGGCTAATTCTAGGCCCCCAATCACATTTGAAGAAGCCACTTTCCTCTGCTTGCTGAGACCTTCCTTCGAGGCTTGTGGTCTCCAACTCAGAGGGAGAGGCATCCTCACCTTCTGGGACCCCCACCTACCTTCCTACCATTGCTCCAATCTCCATTTGGCTATTGTGATAGATAATGTTATGTGTCAACGTGGCTAAGCTCTGGGACCCAGAGAACAGCTTCACAGTAACATCTAGACTGGTTGTTTGGCCAAACACCAGTCTAGATGTTTTCTGCAGTAGTTGAGATTCATATTTAAGTCAGTCGACTTTGAGTAAAGCAGATTATCCTGTATAATGCAGGTGGGCCTCATCTAATCAGTTGAAGGCCTTATGAACAAAAGTCTGATATCCTGGAAGGGGGAGGAATTCTGCCTCCAGACTGCCTTCAGACTGGAGCTGCAACATTGAGCTTCCAATCTGCCAGCCTGCCTTGCAGATTTCAGACCTGCTAGTCCTACGATTGTGTGAGCCAATTCCTTAACATAAATCTCTCTTTGTCTTTACACACACAGACACACACACACATTGCTTCTATTTCGCTGGAGACTCCAACTAATACAATTATATTACAGTCATGACTGCCTTCCAGGGACCTCTTTGTCTTCCTCAGCCCTGATGAACTTCAGCAAGAACTCAGGAACTAGGAAAGTGCATAGCAAATAACTGGTCGAAGAAGACCCCAGATTTCAGAAGGAGATCCTGTTTTTCCATCTCTAACCTTAGTTGGCTTTGGACTTGCCTTTCCAAATTATTTTCTATTTTTTTGAGGATTTCAATTAGGAACCCATAATCCTATCTCCCAGTTTTAAACATAGGTTTCCTACATTAGATGAAAATAAATTAAAAGGCAGTTGGGTGTGGTGATATGTACCTATAGTCCCAGCTACTTGGGAGGCTGAGGCGGTAGGATTGCTCGAGCCCAAGAGTTCAAGACCAGCCTGGGCAACTTAGTGAGACTCCATCTTATAAAAGAAAAATAAAAAAAGGAATAACTTATAAAATAAAATAACAAATAAAAATAAGAATAAAAATAAAATAAGAAATAATAATATACAATCCCTATATAAATGTTTGGGTGTACCTGTACTAGAAGAGATGGAATTGTAAGAGTTCTAGAATTCTTGATCTCTTCCTCCAATTGCTGTGACACTGGGACTTTGATTTCTCCAACAAAGTCTAGGGTGGGCTTCCTGTTGAGAACCACTGATTAGGAAATTCTTTTCTTGATTATTGAGCTCTTAAACTAGTGATGTGAAATGACATCTAATTTCTGCACATAACAAATGAAAAAAAGTCATCTTCTTTATCTAGTACTAAACTGTTATAACCCCAAATGAAATTTTATACAGGCATTAAACTTGATGATTTTTAAGTTCTCTTCAAGCTCTGGAAAAAAATTTTTATTGTTGTATTAATAAAATACACATACTTTAAAAATGATGACCTTAATCTTTTTTAAGTGTATGGTTCAGTGGCAGTAAGTACATTCACGTGATTGTACAACCATTACTGCCATCTATCTCCAGAATTTTTCATCTTGCAAAACAGAAACTCTGCACCCATTAAACAATAACTCCCTACTTCCCTCTTCTCAGCCCCTGGCAACCACCATTCTATTTCCTGACTCTATGAATTTGACTACTCCAGGGACCTCACATAAGTGGAATCATACAATATTCATCCTTTTGTGACTGGTTTATTTCATGTAGCATAATGTCCTCAGGGTCATCCATTTGTAGGATGCATCAGAATTTCCTTCCTTTTTAAGGCTGAATAATATTTCATTATAGGGACACATCCCATTTTGTTTATCTATTTAGTCGTTAATGGACACTTGAGTTGCTTCTGCTTTTTAGCTATCGTGAATAATGTCGCCATGAACATGGGTGTACGAATATCTCTTCAAGTCCTTGCTTTCGGTTCTTTTGGGTATATAGCCAGAAGTCAAATTTCTGGATCATGTGGTAATTTTCTGTTTAATTTTTTGAGGAACTACCATACTGTTTTCCACAAAGCCCACACCATTTTACATTCACAACAGTGCAAGGGTTCTGATTTTTCCACATCATCATGGGCACTTGTTATTTTCTGGTTTGTTTGTTTTTGATAGTAGTCACCCTAATTGGTATGAGATGACAGCTCTGAAGTTTTAACAGGTATTTTATTTTTAATATGTCATTATGTCATAAATCACATTAGTTGAACAATAAAAGTCAGTGAAAGGAATAGTCTAAATCATTAATAATTTTTTATTCTCTAAAAACTTGTATTTAAATAGTATCAATAATAGGTGCTCATCACAGTAAAATTGTTTAAACTTCAGACAAAGAGGCAGATACATGAAATGAAATAACTCAGAGTCAAATCACCCAAAGAGTTCATATAAATGTTTTAGTTTATTTTCTTCCAGGTTTCTTTCCATTCTTAAGTTTTTTTTTTTTTTTTTAAATTTGGGGCTTTACAAATGTACACTAAACTTTGTATTTGCCTTTTAAACTTACAAGCATATTCCCCATTATTTCAAAGAAGTTGTAGTCTAAAATTTTTTAAAAGATCATAAAACGAATGTATGCTTTGACAGAAACAGCTAGTTGTTTGTTGATGTATAGTCCTTCCAGTCCTCAATGGTAATGGAACTCTAGATTTGTAGATATACACATGACTGTCTAGAACAAGGGTTGGCATACTGTCCTATGGGCCAAATCCAGCCTTTTGTCTGTTTTTGTGTGGCTGGCAAGTTGAGAATGTTTTTTACATTTGTAAGGAGTTTAAGAAACAAACAAAGAAGAATATTCAGTGGAGATGTTATGTGGCCTGCAAAGCTTGAAATATTTACTCCCTAGCCCATAACAGAAAATGTTCGCTCATCCCTAATGTAGAATAGAGATATTCCCAGCCTCCCTTGCAGCTAGCTAGGTGGGTCCGTGCACCTAGGTTCAAGCTCATCGGATATTTAGGGAAGTGATGTGTGCAGCTTCTAGGATGTATCCTAAAGGGGGATGGCATTTCCTTTCCTCTCCTTGTTTTTCTTACCTTTTGGAATACAAGCATGGTGGTGAGCTATGTAGGCAAGAGGAATATCCTAGGCATGGCTGAGTAATAGGATTAAAGAAGCCATGTCTCTAGGTGTCCTTGTCAAGCAGTCAGTTTACCAGCCCCAGACCACTCACCCACAGATAGTTTTGCGAGATAGAAATAAATCTCCATTTCATTTAAACAACTGTCATTTGGAGTGTGTTACTTACAACCAAATCCAAGATGTCAGAGTTTCTATGCACCATTAGTTTACCACTATGGAAAAAAATGTCTTCAAAATATACTACTTCCCAGTGCTTTCTTACCACTTAAATGTTTTATTTTTTAAAAAGACTTTTCAACTAAAACACTCTTTTAAGCCTATTTTTGCTAAGATTTAAAAGAGTTATGTATCACTCTAGTGCCTACATAAGAATGCTCAAAGACATAGGAGCAAAACAGATCGGTTAGGGTATTACTGAAACTTCTTCAGCTTGTAGTCCAATTCCTCTAAGTGATTTTTGACACAAAATCATCAAGATTCATGTTTTCCAAAGGATATTGTCCTCTGTGCCAAGAAGGGTGTTGTTGATGCAGCATTTCTTAAATGAATGCGCCACTCTTGATTCTGGAATAGTCTTCCAAGCTGATGGCACCTGGTTTGCAATTTGGGTGCACATACACAGAGGATGATAACTAGGTCGCAAGCTCTGCATGGCTGAGAGCAACTGCAAGGGACGTCTCAATCTCAGAGATATTAAAATGTGGGAAGATGAAATTACTGGCAAGCAGAAAGAGAACAATGTGCACCCTCAACTACATTAGTACTTTGGTGTGTTTCCTTTCAGTCTTAAAACCAATTTTATTTATGTAACTGCAATCATGCTGAACCTATAATTGTGTACTCTGCTTTCTCAGTTAACGTGAGTGTTATTTCTTGTTGTTATTAGTTCTGTTTACTGGATAAATAATATTCCATTATGTGAATGTTCAACAATCTGCTTTATTATCTCATTGATAATTCAGCTAATGAAATTCGCAAGCCGCAATTGAACTTCCAGACAATTTTATGTCAATGAGAGTCAAGTAAGGACAACAGAATCAACTACATAGACTTTTAAAGCTTTTTTCCCCCCTAAAATAAAGTCCTTAAAATCTCTAATAGCAGTTGAGATATTTAACCTAAGCTATTAAAAATTTTTACAACACAGAGAAGACTTTCTTAGCCTTATCAAATACTAGCTCATGCTGTATGATCACTGAAGCAAGCACAAAACTCCTATTTTCAGAGTAAGAATGCATTTTTCCCTGAAAAACACTTTATCAAAATGCCTCCTAGGAGTATTAGAAGAGGACCTTAAATGGGAAGAGTTTAGGTTTTAAGAAAGATCCAAAGAATGAAAAATGCGTTAAAAGCAGGATAAAAAACTCAGGTCAGGGTAGGTTATCTTCTCATAGGAAAAGCTAGTGAAAGAAATAAGTGATGTGATTTGATAGCATGTCAATGGCTTTCTGAAGATGGAAAGAATGAAAGAGAGAAAGAGAAAAAAAAATAATACTATGTAAAAGGAATGATAATCATAGTCACAGGGGAGTAATGTCTATTTTATTCCAGGACAATTATTTTGATGTTCCCTTTGATATAAACTTCTGGCTTATTAAAATGCTGAAACAGCCTACACAAGAGATTATCACTTGCACAATTAAGGATTATGCCTCCTAAAAAGATTTTCATGTTTGAAAAGCACAGCAGCAAGTATTGACAGCAGGAGAAAAAAGAGAAAAGCAGCCTTTAAATAGAGCAGGAAGTTCATTGCTGGTTGTTGTGAATTTTGACAGAAGCAACCTGTGGGGACTACCTAGAGCTCCAAGTTGGAGTATTATCCTTGATTTTATGAGTAAGAGACAAAGGCTGAGAGCACTTATAAGAAAACCCTTTATTCTTGGTTGGTCATGGATATAAAGAAATGAAGACTACAGTGCAAGATAAAAAGAAGAAGTGCTTTGGAGAGAGGAGTTCCAGTATGTATCCAATGCCAAGGTAATATCTGTCTTTGACAATCACTTGTTAAATAATTTTAGAATGGTGACATTGGACTTTAGAAAGAAAGAAATGGAGAGAAAAATACAAATGTGAAAGGAATAATGTACAAAGAAGTTCTGGTGTTGTTATAATCTTGAATAAGCAAACATTGGGTGTGTTCAGTTTTAAAAAATTAATAACATACCCACCGAATGGGAAAATATTTGTAAATCACATCTCTGATTAGGGAGTCATATTAAAAATATGTACAGAATTCTTATAACTCAACAATAGAAAGAAAAGTAACTCAATTTTTAACATGTGTAGAGAATTTGAATAGACATCCCCTCAAAAGATATACAAATGGCCAATAACCACATGAAAAATTTTTTCAACATCATTGTGATTAGGGAAATGCAAATCAAAAACCACAATGGGACACCAGTTCACACCCACTAGGATGGCTGTAATTTTTTAAAAATGGACAATAACAAGAGTTGGCAAGAATGTCTAAAACTTGGACACCTCATATGTTGTTGGTAGAGTTGTGCAATGGTGCAGCTACTTTGGAAAACAGGTTAGCAATTTCTCAAAACGTTAAATATAAAATTACCATATGACCCAGCAATTCAACTACTAGGTATATACCTATGAGAAATGAAAACTATGTCACACAAAAACTTGAATACAAATGTTCATAGCAGCATTATACATAATAACCAAAAAGTAGAAACACCCCAAACATCCATCAATACATGAATGGATAAAGAAAAGGAGGTATATGCACACACTGAAATATTACTTGGCCTTAAAAAGGAATGAAATATTGATCCATGCTACGACATGAATGAACTTCAAAAACATTATGCTAAGTAAGAGAAGCCAGTCACAAAGATCACATATTGTATGATTCCATTTATATAAAATGTCCAGAATAGGTAAATTCATAGAGATATACAGTATTAATAGATTAGTGGTTGCCAGGGGTTGGGGGAGGAGGGAATGAGAGACAACTGCTAATGATTATGGGCTATTTTAGGGTGATGAAATATTATAAAGTTAGTGGTGTCGCTTAAACAACCCTGTGAATGTACTCAAAACCTGAAGTTGTCTATACTTCATAAGTGTGAATTTTATGAACTATGAATTATATCTCAAGAGAGCTATTATAAAAATTGATAACGATTACATTTAAACTATAAAGAAAAAATTCTAAAGGATCAGTGCAGAGTTAGGTTTCTAGATTTATATACTATCTTTTCTTTCTCTTTTAATATTGAAATAACTAAACTACCTTTTTTTTTACTCGGCTAAATCATGAAAGTAGATTGAAGTGATAATCATTCTTCCATTTGACCAAACCAATCTTGGTTTTGCTCTTATTCATTTATTTATTTCCCATTTCGTGACAAATTAGGAAGGGAAATGGGATTTTTAATTATTTGTTGAGATAAAGAACACATATTTGCTATTTCTCAATTTTAAGTACTATCATTCTTTGTGTGCTCTGATAAAGGTGAAATCTTTTTATTTTACCCCAGAATATACCATTAAACAAAAGTGGTGTATTCTCCTTGAATATATTCTCCTTGATGAGGGCTGATTAGTGGCTGCTATTTTTACAGAACTTTTCCCATATTCATGTGTACATTTTTATGTGCCACGTAATTTCAATTATATATCTTACTTCAATTAACACTGTATCCGGAATGCTCTTCCGGATGTGTGGGCAGTGTCAGGATCATTGTGTCACTGTGATATGCACCCTCTTTCCCGCACCAAGATGTCCACATTCTAATCCTGGGACTTGAGAATATGTTACCTTGCGGCAAAAGAGACTTTGCAGATGTGGTCATCATGAGTATGTCAAGCTGGGGAAATTACCCTGGATTATCCAAGTGAGCCGACATAATTAGAAGGGTCCTTAAGGACAAAAGGGGATGTGAGAACCTGTGGAGATGTGACAATGGAAGCAGAGGTCAGACTGAGGCTGGGACCAAGGGCTGAGGAATACCGGCTGCATCTGAAAACAGGAAAAGGCAGGGAAACGGATTGATTGTCTCTTAGAGCTTCCAGAAGGAACAAAGCCCTCCCCATCTGTTTTGGACTTCTGACCTCCTGAATTGAAGACAATAAATTTGTGTTGTTTCCATCCATGCATTTGTGCTAACTTGTTACAGCAGCAATAGAAAGCGAATACAATCAGCATTTTACATTGTTGCCTGTTGCTGTCTTAAGGGACCATCATTTCCCAACCATTTCTTTGTTTGGAAAGAGGGAACGTTCTGAAACAGCAGGTGAGTGGATGCAGCCAGGCCTGCTTGTGGAGGTTTGGTCCAGCTCGCATGATGTCAGTCATCAGGCTGTCCTGGGGGTGTGTCTATTGACACCACCATCCTGTTCTCTCCACTGGGCATTAACATTGGACAGTACTACAGAGCACTTTGGCCTCTACTGCACAAAATCTGCATTGTTGTCTTAGGTATCCTAACTCAAGTAACATGCAAATGGACAGCCAGGAGCCCTGGGTACAGACACCATATTTTCTGAGCCAAAAATTGGGGAAAAGAATATTCGAAATCCAGATATTTGGGAAATCTGGGACCTATTGTTGTCATACATGTGGCTAAGTGAGCGATAGTTTATAATCACCTTAATTGGTGGATAAAAATGTATGTATGGGAGAGGGCAGAACTCCTTGCATTGCCTTCTTGATTAATTATCGTGAAAACAATGCCAAACAATTTCTTGTTGAAACATGGGAAGTTTCCACGTTGTTTCTCGAAGTTAGCCCGAATCCTAACAGATGGATGCACAGTGGCGGCTGCAATGGATGGCTGTGGAGAGTGACTTGTAAACAAAAGCGGAGAACAGTGATTAAGTTCCCAACTGTGGAAAGCCCAGAGCTTCCTCACATCCAGATTTTACTAGGAGGAAAAAAAAATTCATGGGACTAATGTTCCATGAAATTCTTTAAACCTGTGGGCAGATAGGCTAGGTTAGGCTAAACGAGCTATAAACTGTGATGATAGAGCACTCATGGCCCAATTAACTTGGCTTAATCTGACACATATGTGGTGATGTGATCATTGTTAATATGCTGCATGGTGATCAGTGAAAATGGCTATTCGTTCACATGACCGAATGGAATTGGTGTCATTTGCACAAAAAACCATTTTTCAACTGTGGGTTTCCTCTTATCATTTTCTGAGTTCTCCAGTGTCTACTATCAGAATCAGATCCCTGTTTTGTCTCATTTCATGATCCCTTTACTGTCCCAATCAGACAAACCCTCTGTCCAATCATCAGATGAACCCTCTGAGAGGGTTTGTCTCTCGGTGGAGAGAGACAAAGTTCTCTCAGAGAGAGCTGAGTTCCCCCAACTTTTTCCCTGGACTCTCATTCAAGGGCTGAATTTCCTCAAGCTGTGTCCCGTCCCAGGACGCTGGGCAGTGAAACTTGGTGCCAAGAGGCTTTGATTTGCTCCCTGTATGCCCAGCTGGGTAGACAGGGTCAGAGGACCCTGATGCTAAAGGACAGGAGAGTGCTGTGGAAGCCGATGATATGAATTGAGTTATTCTTGTCATACACAACTAAATCACAGTCAAAGGATCAGCAGGTACAAAAAGCACTCAGGGCACGTAGCACCTGCTTCAAGAATTATCCATAAGCTCAGCTGCTGAAACCACCTGCTGTAACCCCTAACACAAGTTTTACCTAGAAGCTGCTGGAAAGACTTGCCATTACTCTAAGACGAGTTTTACCTACCGCCATCACTTACCAATCAGGGCTTGCCGGCTCCCAGAAGCTTCTCTGGTGCCAATGAACTTTCTTTCAAAATAATAGGTAACATTTCTCTTTCTCATAAAACCCCCAACCTTCTCTTTGTTCTTCAGACGTACCTAAGACCACTCTGGCCTGTGTGTACGCCTTGAGTTTCAATTCTTTTTTTCCAAAATAAAATGTTTTCCTTAGAGATTCATCTCTGTATTTTTATTTGACTTTACAGGGCACTGTAAAAAATTTCTCTGAAGAGCAATAGGCCTCGGGAACAGGCAATAAAAGGATGCATTGTCTCTAGAGAAGTGAAAAACAAAATTAAAACTGATCATCATCACCAAGGAAGAGCAATTTAAAACAAAGTTATTGATAAAATACCCTGCTCCTCCAATTTTTTAAACAATTGTGGTCAACTCAAATTCTTTTTGAGTTTCAGTGCTATAAATGAATACCTCAAATAAGAACATTTTAACTTATTTTTTAATACACACTGACGTCTACATAGAAGTGCATTTGGAGAATGTCTAGTTGTACAACCGCACATAGACTGAGACACACGCAGACTCAGCTACACAATGTCTGTTTGGAGAGTAAGTTTGTCGTGGTTTAGAATTTTTGGCACTTACTTCATGTCCAGTGGAGGCCTCCAAACCCTGTGATACCACATTCTTGTGTCTGAACAGTGGATTAAAAATAAAGAATGCGAGCATAGTGACTGTAAAGGGAAGGAAACAGAAATTGAATTGCTCGAGTCTGTCATTCTATGTGACCACTTGAGATTTAATTTTGTTTAAGATTTCTTGACTGTGGGATTTTGTTGAAGGGTTCTTGACTGTGGGCACATTTGAAAGCAGCTAGAGTCTATCCTGAAGAAACTAATACTAAACTGTCTAGTATTGCAATTTCTGGAATTTATTGTGAAAGGAAATTTTAAAAAGTCTATGCCCAACTTATCTTTGTCTTTAAGACTTTTCCTAACTATTTGTGTATCTGTTGCTTTATGTGAAAGAAACTTTTAAAAAATAAAATGAATAAAGTATGCTTTGATCACCTGTGAGCATAGATTGAGAGACTTACTCATCTACTGCTTGAATGTACAGAAAAAATTTTGATGAAGTCGTCTCAATTTCAAAATAGAACATGTTGTTTGTTCATTACTGAGATTGAACAGTATGTAAATATGTTTCCCCCATTTTCAAGGTAAAAACAGAAATCCAATTAAAAAGGATTACTTCATTACATTCTTCCTTGTTTGTATTATGATATTTAGCTTAATTTTTATTGTCAAAGTTTTTCTATCATAATCACATAGAGGGAGGTAAAAGAAATTTATCACTGTGTGTTTTTTTATGGCCATTACTATGATTTGTTTCATTACATGTCTGTTACTGAAAATAGTTTCAGCACATAGAAGATGTATTAGAAAAATGACATGCTCTTGCTGTCAAATATGCTAGGTATGCACCTGCTAAACACTGGGTAGGTTAGGTATGCCAGTGTTTGAGAGTTTAGTGACAAAGTGACAAGAGGAAGAACAAGTATTATAGAGAAAAGAAAAGTCAAAGAGAATCTGTGGTCATCCTGCCACACCCAGAGCCCCCACTTTCTTGAGGAACCCCCTGCCTGCGTGAATCAGGAAGGTCCACCTTTGATTTGGGGAGCAAGTTCGAGAAGGCTCTTCTTTCTCTCATTTGTTGGTCACCACATATCACTCTTTTAATTAGAGGAAAAGAAGACTTTTAATTCCACATTTAGAGCTATAAGGTACAAAAAATACAGACCTTTCATTCTTTCAACCAACGTTTTCGACTGCTTAATACATGGTGATGAATGTCTTTAACAGATAGACACTCTCAAGATTTTCTATTTCTTCCTGTGCTACTTTTACAAAGTTGTATTTTTAAAGGAATTTGTCCATTTCTAGGGAATTTCTTAAAAATATTGATAAAAAGTTTTTCATATTGGCTCCTTAGGAATTCTTTAATATCATAGCATCCAGAATGATGTTCCTTTATTCATTGGTGATATTGGTTATAACTGTTTTTTTCTCCTTGAATATTCTATTTCTAATATATGCATTTAAGGCTGTGTAACTTTTCCTCTAAACACCCCTTTAGTTGTAGACCACCAATTTTGATATATCATGTTTTTTATTATCATTGAGTTCAAACATTTTCTAATTTCCATTGTAATTTCTTCTTTGACCCGTGGTGTACTAAGAAATATATTATACCATATTCAGTTATTTGAGGGATTTCCTAGTTGTTTATTCTTAGTGAATTCTGGTTTGATTTCCTTGTGACTGCCATAGGCACACGCCAGGTCTTTTTCAAGATAAAGAGCCATGATTTTTTTTTTTTTTTTTTTTTTTAGTGTGTAATGTACTTCTTAACCATTCAACACGTGTAACACTCTGCTATTGTTTTTATTAGGTTATTATCTTTTTTTTTTTTTTTCGATGTGTCGCTAATGAAGGTTTTGGGCATTGTGCCCCAGTGCTATTTTCCCCCATAAACTCTGTGGTTTTTATATGGTGATTTTGAATAGCATGGTGATTTTTATTAATAGTAATACTCACACACGTTGCATCATAGCAGAACTGACTGTATTTAGAAAGAGGCTGAGGCTGAGTGGATTGTGCTAATGAATGGACCATACATTCCAAAGAGGACAGTGGAGGGGTTTTTTAGGAGATAAAAGGGAGTCAAGAGGAAGGACAAAAAAGGCACGTGCAGAACTGTGGGATTATTGGAACCCAAGATATAAATGTGACCTTGGAGCCTTGGGCTGCTTGTGGGCTGCTCAAGAGATGAAGGGTAGAATAGGATGAAGACTGTGGTCTCAAGGCCACCAGTAGAAGTCAGGCTGTGGGTGTTGGGGTGACATTCTGGGCCCTACATTATTTCTGCAAAAGAAAGCAAGAAAGTGAAGAGTTGAGGGGGTTGGGGCAGGTGGGTTTTTTTCTGAGCACAATGGTCTCCTTGAGATGGTTAACACTTCAGTGTGAATAATTCGAAGATAAAAATGAGTGACGTCTATTTGGACAGAGACAGGGGATTTAAAAGTTGAAAAAGACTATGCCTGGAAATCTCAAGTGGGATGGAAGAATTTAGGCCAGTGCAAGAGGGAGAGACCAAAAAAACCAAAACAAAACGGGAAATTGGGGACACATATAAATCAAAACAGTTTTTTGGTCTTCACGGTTCTGCTCTGGTTTGTTGTCACCCCCGAGCAGGAATTGCAATGGGGACTTGGTATTACTTCTGTCAAAACTGTCAGGTCCTCTGTGACATAATTTGAGAAGGGAAGATAACTCTTTGGATAGAAAACATCCTTATTATATTTTTAAAATAAAGTTAATCTTCTCTTGCTAGAAGAAAAAAATTGAGTCAAGTGCTAAAAAGTAAAGGAATGAAAAAAAAAAAAATCTCTTTCTCCACCACAGACTCTTACTAACTCCAGTATTTTAGTGTATTTTCTTTGGATATTTTCTGTGTTTTGTTCTTTAGTGTGGGTGGACCATAGACTAAATACAAGATGGCATATACTCATTACTTTTTAAAATGATGCTTTCTGGTTTTTAAAATCTGCCTTTCAGCATAAAAATCAGGAAGTATAGAAAAGTACCAAAGAAAATAAAGATTGCTAAGAATTCCAGGGTTTTAGGTGTTTTCTTGAAGACTCTTTTATTTACAGTTTAATATCGTAATATCCCATGTGTGGCAGTTTTAAAGCATCGTGCTCACAGATCTATCGGCAGGTTCTACATCAGTGTTTCTCAAACTGTGGTCAGTGGGTCATCCACATCAGAAATGCCTTGAGCTTGTTGAGATGTTTATTCTCGGGCTCCCCTCCACCCCCAGACCTATGGGGACAAAGTCTCCGGGTCTGGGCTCCACAGCTGGCATTTTTATAAGCTTCTCAGCTGTTTTCTGCAATACACTTTGAAAACATGACCTCGATGGAAGACAATCTGAAAGGGAACTTAAGTACAGATATCTGGCTTTATTAGCCTTTTCCAGTGAAAATAATGGAATCACTGAGGTCATTCAAAAGTGATCAAATTAAAATTTTTTCAGCCATGATGGGCCAGGTATTTTAAATATGGACCCCCAAATTTCCCCAGGACTCAGAGTACAAATGTAGTGACATGAAACAAATATTTGTCGGGTGTGGGGCAGGTGGGAGTGGGGAGGAGAGGACGGGTATGTACATACAGAGTGAGTTGATGCACACCATCTGGGGGATGGACACACTTAAAGCTCTGAACTTGAGGGGGGAGAGGAGACAAGGGCAATGTATGTAACTTTAACGTTTGTACCCACATAATATGCTGAAATAAAAAAAAAAGAAAAAAAAAGGATCTTATTTCTGCTGTCTGAAGGTGTAAATCGTGTATAAAATAAAATTTTAAAAAATAAATAAAGATCTTATTTCACTAATGGGTGCCCCTAAATGGCATAATATAATCTGGTCCCTCTCCAAACCCTCCCAACCTGTTCTGGGAGTCTGTGTTGGCATCTCCTTTGTGCTTTCTGGAAGCACTCGACAGGGGGCGCTTCATGAGTTCTGCTGGCATTTCTGTACTTGACATCTCTCTTCCCTCTAGATCAGCTGGTACCTGCATCTCCCTCCTTCAATCCCGTGGGCACCCCTGGTATTATGCGAAGAATTTAAAGAGTTCTTATATTGCAACCTAATTAGTACGGATCACATACTATTATGTATTAAAATGCTAATTCAGAGTTTTAAAATAAAGCATTACACCTTCACAAACTAGATTTAAATACAGTTATTAAGTCTGATATTAAGGGAGAGGCATTGCAGTTGGACGTATGTTCTGGTACTTAAAGGATTTTCCTTTTTTTTTTTTCAACAACAAAAAAATGTGGTTGGCTATTCTTTTATATGTATTTGTGTTGTTTTATTTATATGGGTTTATTGAAAACAGCATATGCACTGATTTTTGTTAACAAATAATTACTGGGGGAGTTCTTATGGGCAGTCCCTGAAAGCATTGGAAAGACCCCCACAAAAGGCATGGAATAGCAGACCAGTGGTGGAAGAGGCATTAAGCAAATCAGTACATAAGCAACCTTTAGTAACATGCGTGGTCAGAGAGAAAAATGCAGGATGCAACATATAATAGGCGCTTTGTCCTAGAATTGTGGGTTTGGGAAGTTGTGGAAATTTCCTCAGGCTGAAGCAGTAAAGGATGAATTAGAGTTAGTATCAAATAGGGTGGAAGAAAAATTATTTCAGGCAGAGGAAACGGAATGTGCACAGCTTCGGAGGCAGGAAAGAGCTTAGAGCATTTGAACAAAAAGAAGCCTAGGGTGGCTACGGCCAAGTGCAGGGGCAGACCATGCAGCCTTTGTTGAGGATTTGGGATGTTTTCCTAAAATGAATGGGAAGCCTCTAAAGTGCTTTGGGCAGCGTGGTGCCACGATCGGATATGTGGTTTGAGATCACTCTGGATGCTCTGTGGAACATGGAATAGACAGGTGAGGCAGTGGCCTTGAGAAGGTGATTATGTGGCTGTTTTCATGAAGTCAGGCTTCTGCTAAAAAACAGACCAGTAGAATGCATATATCCACATGTGCGTGCGTGTGTGTGTGCATGTGCATGTAGACAGACAGAGCGATTTATAATAAGAAATTGGCTCATGTGACTATAATGGAGGCTGACAAGTCCCCAGATCTGAAGCTGGCACAGTGGAGACCCAGAAGAGCTGATGGTGTAGTTCCCATCTGAAGGCCTGAGAACCAGGAGAACGAATGGCATGAGTTCAAGTCCAAAGGCCGGTGGGCTTGACATCCAGGAAGAGCTGATATTTCAGTTTGACTTCGAAGGCAGGAAATGACCAATGTCCCAGCTCCAGCATTCAGGGAGAAGGGATTCTCTCTTACTCATAGGAGGGTCCCGCCTTTTCATTCTGTTCGGACCTTCAGCTGATTGGACGAGGCCCACCCACAGCAGGGAGGGCAACTTCTTTAGTCAGTCCACCTCTCTAAATGCTAACCTCACCCAGAAACACCCTCGCAGACACACCCGGAGTCATGTGTGACCCAATATCTGGGCACCCTGTGGCCCAGTCAAGTTGGCGGTTTCATCTTGGCAAATTCTTCTTTGGTCATAGACCCTTCACCCTCTCCCAATTTCTGCATCTTCTCTCGAGGGCTGTCGAAGTTGGGCTTTGTAGGAGCAGGCAGAATAACAAAGCCAGCATAGTCTGTGGTTTCAATCAGAGCGTCATGCAGCCACACAAAGTCCTCATGTTGCCTCGTAACAGAAAACTGTGGGCTCTGAAACGTGGGCAGGGTGGTCTTGGTGTGCACTGCAAATTTAACCTTATCTCTCTGGCTCAGAGCATCAGGTATGCCGGTCTGAAGCGAGGGATCAATGTTCAGGTCCACAGACACAGATCTCAGCTTGTTGTGACCCTCCTCCTGCTGCTGCGGCAACTCGGGAACCTCAGCCATGGTGACGTGGGACTCGAACAGGGGCTGCCTGGCTGTGTAAGGAAAGACGAGACTGGACCACCACAGCCGGGGCGCCTCTCACGGACGGCCACAGCCTGGCCTCCCTGCCCGATGGCGGCAGGAGGCCTCAGGACTCTGCCACCATCCCAGCAGCCCTGGGAACAGGCCACCATACTACTTCTACTACTACTAGTACTACTAGTACTACTGCTGGGAACAGAGGGTAAAGGCTGGCAGTAGAATGGCGTTGAGGAGCAGTCAACAAATAAGTAAGAGGCAGCATGGAGAGACTAGGTCAAGGTGCCAGCAGAGTAGGTGTCTGATGACAGCTACTCTCTGCTTCCCGGATGGTGCCCTGTGGCTGGGTCCTCCAGAGGGGACAAATGCTGAGTCCTCACATGGTGGGAAGGATAGAAGCGCCAGGCAGCTGTCTGAAACCTTTTTCATAAGGGCATTAATCCCATTCATAAGGCCAGAGTCCTCATGACTTAATCATGTTCCCAAAAAGGCCCCACTTCTCAATGCCACCATCTCGGGGTTGAAGTTCCAACGTATAAACTCAGGGAGAACACATACATTCAAACCATGGCATGTAGAGGGGACATAGATGTCTACAGTATGATGTTTGCCCTTAAAGGACTACCTCCAGTGGGGCAGGACCAATATGCACGCACATAATATAAGACGAGGAACCAAGAGGCAGCATGAGCTGGATGTGCACCAAACACGGAAGTAGTTGACTCCTGCATTCCAAATTGAAAAATTGGGTTTATGGTGTGGTCTTGGCAGGGCTAGGAGCAAAAGAACTGGCCAGATGGAAGGGGCTCTTTGAAATCACCTTAGTGACTGTAGATTAAGTGATTTGCTGACAAAATTTCCAATTTAGTACTAAAAATGAGGATTTTTATGATTGAAAAATTTTACGAGTAAAATTAGAAGCCATTAAAAGCAACATTTAGATCCAAATGACTTCACTTAACCAAGGGCCCAAATGGCTTCGCGGATCACAGTTGCTAATGTGAATTGCACTCAGAGGTAAGTCACGAGCCAGAACAGACTGGGGCCCAGTTGTTTCTTGCATTGAGCAAGCACCTCTACGTGAACAAGCTGCTGCACTCCGAACCTCCTGACACTTGGATCTGTTTTCCAAGGTAGCTGCGAGCAGAGAGAATTCGATCTTGGCAGCCGATAACTCAGTGGTATTATGGATTCAAGGTAAAAGAAGTCTTACCATCAAATAAGCTTGGGAAACAATGAGTAACAACAAAGTTAAACAAGATTCTCTATTGCAGGACTTCTCCAAGATTTTGACACACTAATATGAATTGTGAATTTATGAGAATATTTCCCATGTTTTTTTCTCCAGCAAGCCCTTTTTTGTAGAGTATATTGTAAGGATTATGTTTTGCAAAATACACTTTGGGAAATGTTTGAGTAGACCAATCTTTGAATATAGGTTGTTATTATACTGAAATAGAGTAACCAAACTATTAAAATATATTTGCAATTGAGCAACATAGATGCTTCTTTATTAATGTCTTAACATAAGATGTAGCAATAAGTCTTGGAGCAACTGAATTTCAAAGTAATCACTAGTGTTTAAGTGATGTTTTGAGATATTTGCAAATTGTTGTGACAAGAAAATAGATGGGAATCTCAATTGGTCACCAAGTCACAGGTATTGCTAAGACTATTGTAGTTTGCTACCAACATTTATAACTGAAGACAATGCTAGGTTTCAGTTAAAGGACAGCGAAAAGGAAGATGCAATTCTTTTTCTCCGTGCAAGTTTCATGAAGGCCCTGTTATGAGCTATTATTTTAAAAGTTTCCAGAACCTTCTCATCTAGGTGGAGACCAAAAATCACCTTTGAAGGTAATTTTTTAAAAATTCTTTTTTTATTCTTTAAAGGATCACTTGGTTGGCCTCTGTCTACCCAGACACGTAGGTGCCTAATTGCTCTATGGAATGGATCACACAGTACCTTTTCTTGTTTGACAAAAATCTCTGCTCTGTAATCTTTTAGGCATTAGGGTGGGGGCTGGTGGAGAGGGAGGACAACCTCACACAGGGTTCAGGGAAATTCCAGGAAGCAAAGAGACTTCAATCTCTTTCTTTTTGAATTCAACAAAGGTGTGTTTACAAGCACGGGCTCTGGAGCCAGATGTTCTAGGTTCAAATCCTCCATGCCAGTTATTACCTGTGCTACTCTCCCTTTCAAGATCTCTGTTCCTTCATCAGAAAAAATGGGGCAAAAATGATTATGTACTTCATAGAGTTTCTATGAGGATGAAATGAACAAAGTGCTTCGAACTGACTCTTAAGTGTTAGCTGTCATTATTGTTTCTGTTATTAGAGGACTCCTTTGAGGACTGCAATGGTGCTGATGGATGTCTGGCTGACTTGCAAAGACGCAAGGAATTTCCAAGATGGAACTCACAGCAGGAGGGAGTGTCTGGACTCGTGGCTATGAATCAACATAGGACCTTGCTTGTTGGTTCCAGTGCAAACTTTGGATGAAGCTGGAAATCTCTCCTGCCTCTGCTAGCTGGAATGGGCTTGGGGCACAATGTCTGAGCAGATGAATGCAAATAAAAGAACTATAGTCATAAGAGTCCTGTCATAAGGTACCATTAAGAGAGGGATCTCTCTCTTTTTAGGGAATTCTATGGCAGTGGAGTCACAGTGGACAACAGCACAGGGTCTTCAAGAAACTATCTGGCAGCAACACAAACAATGGCAATGAGATTGGGGACTGATCAGATGCACAGTTTTTTGTCCACCTGCTATTTGGAAGCCAGATTGAAGAAACTTCCAAAATTCTTGGGCAATTCTAGACAAAGGGGTATTTAAGTAATTAATTTGAAAATGAAAGAGGTATAATAACCTTATTTGTGTCTGAAGGAGGCAAAATAGTCATGCTAGTAAAAATATTCTTTAGATGGATATTGTAATATAATCATTTTAATTCTGTGATTATACGTAGACTTGAAAGAGATACTGAGATTGGGGAATAAAGGAAGAAACCAATCTAGGATATAAAAATATACTAGAGACTTGTTTTACAAGCAATTTCACATTAGCCCTTGTTTTCAAATACTGCAAACCATTTTCGAGTCCCCTGCAGTGGTATCGCTAATCCAAAATTAATTCAAATTATCTCTCCTGCAACTTCCAGAAACAGATGCAGAAATTCCAACCATAACAGATGCTTTCTGAAGTGACAGTAAGTCATATCCGAAGTGTGACCATCAGGAAGGTAGGCTGAGACAACTCATAGTCGCCTATCTGATAGACTGTGGGTTTGATCAAGTTGAAGCTTGTCCTCCATAAGGACGTTGTTGTTTTTCAAATTTGTTTGAATGCGTATCATAAAAGCTACGCATTTTTGGCTCGTCCGTAACTTGCATGCATCCCTTATGGGGCTTATGTGTCTACTTTGGTTAGTAGGTGATAAGTGACTTCTCCTGGGCAGGCTAGATCCTCTTGCTACATTGAATTTAAAAGGAGGTACCATGTGCAGAAAGGAAAAGTACACAGAGAAGCAAGAGACTGAGGTTCTTATCTTCTCTCTGCCACTTAGTGACCAGGTGATCCAGGAAAGCCACTTAACCTTACTGGATACAAAATAGCTTAGCTACTCAAGAGGTAGCTGGACTAATTATAATGTCTTAGGTTCATTGCAAAAGAGTTTTACTTCTATACAGCTGTTAAAATTTTGTATCATGTCTCTGGGTGGAATTGATAATTTTTATAATTCTCTTCTGTTCTTTGAATATTATATAATGAGCATTTACTGCTAATTAATATTACTTAATAAAAAATTTACACTATTAGTGCTTCCATTTTCCCAGTTGAAGCTTTGCTGAAATGTTGATATTACAAATTTAAGAATTGTTGCTAACATAACGCTTGTTTTCACATACTATTTTTAAAATGTAGTAAAATGTGTAGAATTAGTGATCTTGATCCTAAATCATTAGCAATACTGTCAAACTGATGCCCTAGAATAGAAAAAAGGAAAAAGCAACCAATATTCTCATTTTAGGTTAACACTGTGAAGATAAACTTTGAAGTCCTACAATTTTTTTTTTTTTTTTGGTTATGAGATCACAGGCCAGTTTCTTAATCTTTCTTTTTTGCCACCTGTAAAAAAAAGAGTTTCTATATGTATTATATAATGACTGCAAAGCCTTGTAGATAGCGTCACTTTATAAAGGGTATTTATCAGCACTTTAAAAATTAATTAAACTAACAAGAAAATTCTTCCTTTCTATATTTTTGCTTTGTTTAAAAACATTTTTATTATTTTCCATTTGACAGTCTCTGACTACATATTGCAAACATAAGCTGTTATTTTATCCATAGTAATTTTTGAGTTGTCCTGAACTGAATTCTCGGTATCACAATGTGACGTGTTCACTATGTTTTGATTCTTGAATAGGGTGTTCTTATTAGAATAATCATACTCTAGACAGTAAGAATGAAAAAAATTAAAGAATTAAGAACAAGTAGTCATTACTTTGTTTATTTTCATCCAATTATAATACGTACTCGAATCTCTTCTCTAAAATAGCATTTCTACCTAATGAATTCATTCACTAGTGCACAAAAAGAGAAGGAAAAGTAAAATTATGAGAACTTTTAAAGAATAATTAGAAGCTAAACATGTGCTTTTGACAGCCTAACAGTGGAAATACCTGAAAATTGTGAATGATTTAATAGGGTAATATTTTAAAATCTATACTTTAATGACTATTAAGTACATACACAATTAAGTTGGTTTACCAAGAAGCAGATCTAGATGCAAAAATTAAGAGGTGTAAATCTCAATCTAAATTTTTTCTTCCAGTTTACAGAGAATATTTTACTAGAGTTGTTTAATATGCAATTTCTCTCCTGTCACTTTGAAGACTTCTGCCATGAAAACAATAATTCACCTGTCTAATATTTTGAAATAGGAGACTTCTCAGTTATTATATTTTATCTCATTACTGAATAAAATTTATGTCCTCATGTAGTTTTTATTGTCTTAGCAGTTTCTGGAGGACTTTGATGCATTAATTAGCTTGTCACTTGACTAGCCTGTGGAATGTTGTGACATGCAGAGGTGAGAAATTGTGACTTTCTCATTGCAAGGCTTCCCGTACATTAGACTTGGGATCATTCTCTCTGTCAGGGAGTTCCCTTCCATTTTGCTGTCTGGCTGCTCACTTGGCAAAGATCACAGCTTGTGGGTTCTGTTTCACCAAAGAATGTCTGTGAACCTCACAGGTGAGCCATGATCAATGCATTTGTTACTTTGCCTTCAGAAATTAGTTTTCTGGAATATATCAAAAAACATTTCCCACTCTTGTTTTCAGCACTCCTGGAAAATTATCATTGTCTATGTGTATGTTTATGTTTTCATCAACATATTCATTCATTCCATTTTTCTTGTGACTTGGCGTGGATCACTGTGAGGTGTATTTCCAGAGTTCTCTCAGAGATTGCCAATCGTCAGCTCTGGTAACTGCTACTAACTTTGGCTGCATTCACTTCTCTACATCAACACCCTCCCTCACCTGCCTGTATTCCTTGCACCTCCCGACAAACTGGGATTTTATTCCGTTCCACCTCGCCTCCCCAGTCCTGACTGGAATGAGAGACCTCAGGAAGCAATTGTTCCTGGCTGTATCTATCATTCAGCTTTCGGGGATTCCGCCACATGGCCTGAGTTTAGACGTGTCTGCAGCTCTGTCACAATGTATCTGCCCTTTATTCGTCCTGTCAGAACCGGCCGCCGGATACATAGCTAAGAGCGGGAGAGGAAAAATGGCGGAGCAGGGGAGACCTCCTGGCTCCCTGCTCCCAGAGAAGGAGACAAGAACGCGACAGCTACACATGACTGGATCGCTTTGCCACAGGAACAGCATCCTGAACCCGCAGAGAAGCAGAGCGGGACAAGCAGTGCTGGGGGAAAAAAAAAAAAAAAAGGTAAATTGGAGAATCCACCGCAAAGTCTGGAGAGAGCGAGGTATACGATGAGGAAAAAGCGGGCGGGCTGGGGGCGGCGGCGCCCCTCAGGCGGCTGGGGCAGTGTGGTCTGACCCACAGGAGGGCGGCTCTTCCTCCCTTCCCCGACCTCCACGTCCACCCAGGCAGGGAAGCGCCTGAAGTGAATGCGAAGCCGTGGCAGGGGCTGCCGGGCTGTGTGGAGAAGACCATGGCGGGAAACATTTTGAACTCTGCAGTGCTCTATGCGCGGTCCCCACCGGGCGGGGGAGGGACTGGTCTGAGCGGACGCCTCCCGGGTGGCAGGAGGGACTTTGGAGACGGGCTTCTCGCCTGTGGTGGTCACCGGGACTGGAACAAGGGAGGTGAATGTCGAAAGGGAGGCTCTGCCCTTGGAAATCGCCGAGGATTCCGCCAGTGCAGGGTGGGACAGAGAGTACGGGACCCTCTACTGGACTGACTTGAGTCAGTGTGTCAGGGAAACAGTGGGGACAGCAGGCGGCTCCTTGAGACAGCCTGACAAACCCAGCACCTGCTGCCCTACCTAAGCAGTCGCCTCCAGGGCTGGCTCTGTGTGTGTGTGTGTGGGGGGGGAAGCCGCCATTTTGGGGTCCATAGCCTAGAAACGCGGTGGCATGTTGGGGTTCTGGGCACCACATCTTCCCCAGCTTAGCTGAGCAGTCCAGGCCGTTGGAGGAGGAGAGTAAGGAGAGAAGCCACTTTCTGGACTGAGTTGTCCCACAGCCTCAGGTGACCCTGCGTCCCTGCCCCGGCCAGCTTGTGTTTCACACCAAAGGGACAGACGCCACCCCTGGAAGGGCGGAGTAGCAAGGCGGGCGGCTTTCTGGCCTGAGACCCTCAGTGGCCTTGGGCATTCCTTCTCCAGCAGCCTGGCAGCATGTACTTCCTATGGACTAGACCAACCCTGCCCTTGGAGGTGCGGAGTAACCAGAGTAGCAGCTTCCTGGGCTGAGAAGCCAGGTGGACCCGGGCAGTGTCCCTGCCCCAGCTGGGGTGACTTCCCTTCAGGCAGGGTAGACTGCGCTGGTGGAGGCAGGGAGAAAGGAGAAAAGTCCCTTTCCCTGTGTGACTGCCTTGAATCTGTGGGGCTTTGGAACTAAGCAAAAGGGCACAGGTTGTCAACTCAGTCCAGTGACTTTGTTTTGATCGTCTGATAAGATCATAACGCTAGGGCTCCCTCCTGGTGCCCAGGCCACTGCCAGCTTTGGGGCTTGTGGTCTGGGAAAGATAATTGGGCCAGAGTCCTTAGCAATCACACCACTTGACACACCGCCCCCCCACCTGAGCTGCCTCCCAAGTGAAGGGAAAGAGCTCTGAATAACATGTTAGCGGCTCTCCCCTAGTAGCAGATCAAGCGACCTCAGAAGTATACGCTCTTAGGTTCACAGGTACCCGTTGCTCTTCTCACCCCACCTAAAGTGACTGACAGGGCTCAAGTAACCCTTGGGAGTGGCAAGACATTTCCCAGAGACTGGGGCACTTGTATACCCCATTCATGGCTTTAGAGCCCAATACAAAGGTATTGGAATACCTTGATAATCAACTCTTCCACACAAACTACAACAGCAAAAGAGAGGGCAACCCCATAGATCAATGAAGTGCCTTCCATCTCAAACTAGTGAAGGGCATTAGAGTCACAACACACACACACACACACACAAGTGATCCAACACCTGGGAGTCTAAGCAAGGGGTCCAAACTCACTAATCTTTGGCAAGAGATAAGACAACAGGTCAGAGAAAACCCAACAGGCTAAAACACCTCTAAGGCAATACAGAGCACATCTCCCCAGCATTGTCAAGGAATATCCCTTTAGGGACTTGCAGTTAAGGCCATAAGCTAGCCCCAATATGAATGGAAATCTACCTCAAATTTCAATTCTCTCAATAAATGTGAATGGCTTAAACTGTCCTCTGAAGAGACACAGACTGGCAGAGTGAATAAAAATCTACAAGCCTGGTATCTGCTATCTATAGGAAATGGATCTAACCCACAAAGATGCTTTCAGGCTCAAGGTGAAGGGATGGAAATCAATCCTCCAGGCAAATGGAAGCCTAAAGAAAGCAGGGGTAGCTATACTTATTTCAGATAACATAAGCTTTAACATAGCAAAAGTAAGAAAGGACAAAAATGGGCCACTATATAATGGTGAAAGGAAAGATCCAAGAAGAAGACTTAGCAGTTCTTCATATTTATGCACCCAACTCAAGAGTACTCACATACATAAAGCAAACACTGTCTGATCTAAATAGCATGATAAAAAATAACACCATAGTAGCCTGGGACTCCAATACCTCACTGAATGAACTAGACAGATATTCCAAACAGAAAATAAGCAAAGAAATAATGGACTTAAGTAGAGATCTAGAACAAAAGGGTCTGACAGACCTCTACAGAACATTCCACCCAAATAAAGCTGAATATACATTCTTCTCATCAGCTCATGGAACTTTCTCCAAAATTGATCACATACTAGGCCACAATTAATATCTCAACAAATTAAAAAAAAAATAGAAATTATACCGTGTATCTTCTTTGATCATAGGGTATAAAATTAGAGTTCAATTCCAATAGAAATACCACCTCACAAAGTCATGGAAATTAAACAATCTATTGTTGAATGACTATTGGGCCAAGGAGGAGGAAATACAGAGGGAAATCAAAAGTTTCTTCAAACTAAATGATAACAGGGACACAAGTTATCAAAACCTGTGGGATACAGCAGAAGCATTCCTGAGAGGAAAACTAATAGCATTAAATGCTCACATCCTAAAAACAGAAAGCTGAAAAATCAACAAACTAATAAATAGTCTCAAGGAACTGGAAAAGGAAGAGCAAATCAATTCCAAACCTAGCAGAAGCAAAAGAAATAACAAAGCAGAACTAAATGAAATTGAGAATAAAAGAACTATACAGAAGAGCAACAAAATCAAAAGCTGGTTTTTCAAAAAAATAAACAAAATTGAGAGCCCTCTTACTAGATTGACAAGAATTTGAAGGGAAAAGACTCCAATAAACTCAATTAGAAATGAAAAAGGAGAGGTCACAACAGACACCATGGAAATATAAAACATTATCTTTAATTACTATAAAAATCTATATACCCCAAAACTACCGTATGTGGAGGAAATGGACAATCTCCCTAAGTTCACCTAGGAGGAATTAGAATTCCTGAATAGATCAATATCAAGCACAGAAATTGGAGCAGCAATGTAAAACCATCTGAAAAGGAAAACTCCTGGACCAGATGGCTACATTTCCAAGTTTTACCAAACATACAAAGAAGAATTCATACCTATGCTACAGAAATTATTCCATAACATTGAGAAAGATGGTATCCTCCCTAACTCATTCTACAAAGCCAATATCAGCTTGATACCAAAGCCAGGAAAGGACACACCAAAAAAAGAAAACTACAGACCAATATCCCCCATGAATATAGATGCAAAAATCCTCAACAAAATTTTAGCAAATAGAATCCAACAGTATGTGTATAAAAAAAATTCACCATGACCAGGTGGGCTTTATACCAGACATGTAAGGCTGGTTCGACATACACAAATCTATAAATGCAATTCACCTCATAAGTAAAAGCAAGAATAAAGACCATATGATTCTCTCAATAGATGCAGAAAAAGCATTTGACAAAGTCCAGCACATCTTTATGATAAAAACTCTTAACAAAATTGGCATACATGGGACATATCTTAAAATTATCAAGGCCATTTATGATAAACCCACAGCCAATATCATACTGAATGGAGAAAAATTGAAACCACTCCCACTTAGAACTAGAACCAGACAAGGTTGCCCACTATCTCCACTTCTATTCAACATAGTGCAGGAAGTCCTTGCTAGAGCAATTATACAAGAGAGGGGAATTAAGGTCATCCCTGGGCGGCAGAAGAGATCAAACTCTCACTCTTTGCTGATGATATGATATTATATCTAGAAAACCCCAAGGATTCAACCAAGAGACTCCTGGAATTAATAAATGAATTCAGTAAAGTCTAAGGATACAAAATCAATACGCACAAATCAGAGGCATTCATATACTCTAATAACAGTCAAGCCAAAATTCGAATAAAAAATGCAATACCTTTTACAAAAGCCTCAAAGAAAATTAAATATCTAGGAATATATTTAATAAAAAAGGTGAAAGACAAATACAGAGAGAACTACAAAACACTAAGAAAATAAATTGTAGAAGATGGAAACAGATAGAAAAATCTATTGCTCATGGATTGGCAGAATCAACATTGTTAAAATGTCCATACTACCTAAAGTGATCTACAGAACTAATGCAATCCCTATCAAAGTACCATCATCATTCTTTAGAGATCTAGAAAAAATAATTCTATGCTTTGTATGAAACCAGAAAAGACCTCAAATAGCCAAAGCAATCTTAAGCAAAAAGAACAACTGGGAGGTACCAGTCTACCAGATTTCAAGCTGTACTATAAGGCTATAGTAACTAAAACAGCTTGGAACTGGCAGAGGAACAGAGATATAGACCTTTGGAATAGGACTGAGAATCCAGAGATGAAACCATCCACATATGGTAACATAATCTTTGACAAACAGACAAAAATATACACTGGGGAAAAGAATCTCTTTTCAATAAATGATGCTGGGAAAACCGGATAACTACATGCGGAAGATTGAAACTGGAACCCTACCTTTCACCTGTTACAAAAATTAATTCACAATGGATAACAGACTTAAACCTAAGGCATGAAACCTTAAGAATCCTTGAAGAAAATATGGGTAAGACCCTTTCAGACATTGGCCTAGGCAAAAAATTTATGAAGAAGACCCCAAAGCAATCACAGCAGCATCAAAAATAAATAAATGGGACCTGATCAAATTAAAAAACTTTTGCACAGCCAAGGAAACTATCATTAGAGCGAATAGATAGCCCATAGAATGGGAGAAAATATTTGCTCTCTACACATCCGATAAAGGGCTGATAACAAGAATCTGTCTAGAACTCAAAAAAATCAATAAGAAAAATTCAAACCCCATCAATAAATGGACAAAGGACATGAATAGAAAATTTTCGAAAGAAGATGGAATAATGGCCAGGAAACATATAAAGAAATGCTCAACATCTGTAATCATTAGGGAAATGCAAATCAAAACCACAATGAGATATCACCTAACCCCAGTGAGATTGGCCTTTATCAAAAAAAATCACAAAACAACAAATGCTGGCGAGGATGTGGAGAGATAGAAACACACTTACGCTGCTGGTGGGACTGCAAATTAGTGCAACCTACCTCTACAGAAAAGAATTAGGAGATACCTCAAAGAGCTAAAAATAGAAATACCATTTGATCCAGCAATAGAATTATTAGGCATCTACCCAAAGGAACAAAAGACATTCTATAATAAAGACACCTGCACCCAAATGTTTATGGCAGCACAATTCATTATTGCAAGGATGTGGAAACAACCCAAGTGCCTATTAATTTATGAGTGGATTAACAAAATATTATATATGGATACAATGGAATACTACTCAATTATAAGAAATGTCAGTGATCTAGCACCTCTTATATTTTCCTGGATAGAGCTTGAGCCCATTTTCCAAAGTGAGGTATCACAAGAATGGAAGAATAGGCACCACATGCAATCGCCATCAAATTGCCACTAACTGATCAACACTATGGTGTTCACACGGTAGTAATATTCTTCAGGGATTGAGGGTTTGAGGATGGGTAAACTCACAACTAATGGACATGGTAAGCTTTGTAGGGGGGAAAGGGCATGCCTCAAATCATGGTTTCGGTGTGGCACAATCATAACATGTAACCAATATGTTTGTACCCCTATAATATCCTGGAAAAAAAAAGAACTGGCAACCGTTTTCTGGTTGCTCTGATGGCTACCTCTTTATTGCCCACTTTCCTGGAGAAGTTTGTCTACACATCTGGTCTACTCATTGCTCAAGGCACATACGTTGTCAAATGACCTCTTCATTTTCACTGGGGACAGGAAACCTATTTCAGTTATTCATCTATCATTAAAAACTGTTTTAAAACAACAGTCACCTATTCTCACAATTCTCTGTTCTCTGGGTTCAATGGAGATGTTCTTCTGCTCCACCTGGTGTTGGCTGTGGTCACTTATGCAGCTGCCTTCAGCTGGGAGCTCTGCTGAGGCTAGAACATTCAAGATGACTCCTTTCACGCATCTGGTACCTCAGTTCAGTGACAAGATTGGCTGGGGATTGACTGTACCTCTTTTTCTCCATGTGGTCTCTCACCATGTTGTGATCTAGCCCGAGCTTCTTTACACGGTGAGTGGCTTCCAAGAAAGTGAAAGTGGAAGCTATTTAATACAAAGTATTTAAAGGCCATGGCTCAGAAATCCCAGTGAGGTGAAGTCCCGTCACTTTTGTTGCTTTTGCTTGGTCAAAGCAAGTTAGTAACCCAGCCCAAGTTCAAGGGGGAGGGAGATAGATTCTACCTCTTGATGGAAAGAGTGGTGCACACTTGCAAAGGCAGGGAGAATTGTTGGCAGCCATCTTTGGAAATGATCTAACATTGCACCTCATTACTTTCACTGGTGGCCAATATCTTGTTTCTCCTCTTCTTCTCATTACTTTGCCTATCCTGGCCAGAGATTTTTCTTCCTGTTTTCACGGGGTTTTCAATCTACCAATGCCAATCCTCGCTAGATAATATGCCTCATTTACACATACTCCACAAGACACGGCAGGACTACTGGGTATAACAGCAGAGGTAACTCTTATGGGACAGCATTGGTAGTACCCTTGGTAACTATTTCAGTGGTACTTTTTGTGCTTAAAAGTCTCTTTAATCATTTAAAAACAAAACGTTGCAGACATCTATCTCAAGGAAACATCTATTTACCAACTCACTGTGAGTACCTAGAAACATCGCTGTAGCTATTCAAGTGTTCTCGTCTTATAATTTTCCCCTCATCATTTTATAAGAGGCACATATAACAGGAAGTTAGAGTTGGCTACTTGCAAAATTAGCTTCTTTTCCCTAGAATTTTAATGGGTGAGAAATCTAAGACATTTATAGTTGTGCTTCTACAGCTTCCACTTGAAGCAGCTTGTTGGCCTTGTCCTTGGGGAGACGTGTCAAGAATTTCTGCCTCGTTATCACCCTGAGTTTCCCCCCTGTGAAAAGGGACTATGGACCTTAACAATTTACCCTTCTCTCTACCTCCTCTCCTCAGAGAGTACTTCTTGAATTGAAAACAAGTATGAGCTCGTTATCACTCAGAGTTTCTCCCTGTGAAAAAAGACTATGGACCTTAACAATTTACCCTTCTCTCTACCTCCTCTCCTCAGAGAATTCTTGAATTAAAAACAAGTATGAGATCAGTCTTTGGGTAGAAGTGTCTCTTCCACTTTTATTTCGCTCTCTTTTCATTACATTTTTGTTCTATTAAAAGATTTTCCCCCTACTGCCCAGAGAACTTTGGGACAGTGTTTTAGAGATAAATTTAAAAGCTGCATTTTTCTGTATCTTTAGTATTAAATGAAATGAAATTATTTACTGTTTGCCCTTTTCTTAGCAGGGAAGTCATTATTTAGATGACTGAAAGCTATGGCCTCTCACCTCATTTTACAGATATCTCGAAACCTCTTTATGTTTCTCTAAGGGAGCAGTTCAAGGAGGAAAGGAATTTGCACAATTTAATTTGACACATTGTAACTATAAAATAGAACCATCTAAAGAACAGAGAAGTTTTTCATCCTCACATTACTGTCATGTCATTCCATGTGACTTGCTTAACCAGAACAAAATGACTTGCATCCAATGGTTGGGGCAGATGGCTGGGAAAATTCGGTGTAGTGGCAGAACAGAATGTTCAGGGGGAATGTTATCAGCTAAGCAGCAGGCAAGCTATTGGATAGGGGGTCTGGCAAAAGTATTAGAGTGCTCCAAAAGACTAACTTGACTTGGTGACAAAGAATGCTGGCACAAGTAATATTTTGAGCCCTAATTGTGGGCTCTTAGGGAAGTCTGTCATAGGTAGCAAAGGCTCTAGCCACTACACAGAGGTTTTGGGGGAGATTAAAGTTTTCCAAGCAGTCAATTAGCAGATGTAAGTAGGACCTTAGTCCAGACAGAACTAAGATTACAGGCAGGGCTTCCAACTGGGAAGCATCTATTGTTTTTTGACTTTTTAATAATGGCCACTCTGATCAGGGTAAGGTGGTATCTCATTGTAGTTTTAATTTGAGTTTCCCTTATGGTTAGTGTTGTTGAGCATTTTTTCATATGTTCGTTGGCCGTTTGTCTATCTTCTTTTGAAAAACTTCTGTGCATGTCTTTTGTGCACTTTTTGTTGGGGTTGTTGATATTTTTCTTGCTGACTTTCTTGAGCTCTTTGTAGATTCTGGATATAAGTCTTTTGTTGGATGTATAGTTTGTGAATATTTTCTCCCGTTCTGTAGGTTGTCTATTTATCCTGTTGATTATTTCCTTTGCTGTGCAAAAGATTTTTAATTTAATTAAGTTCCACTTATTTACTTTTGTTGTTGCCATATTTGACTTTGGAGGTCTTAGTCACAAATTCATTGCCTAGGCTGATGCCTAGAAGAATTTTTCCTATGTTTTTTTCTAGAATTTGTATGGCTTCATGGCTTACATTTAAGTCTTTTATCTATCTTGAATTAATTTTTGTATATGGAAAGAGATAGGGATCCTGTTTCATTTTTCTGCGTGTGGTTATCCAATTTTCCCAGCACCATTTATTGAGTAGGGCTTCCTTTCCCCAGCGTTGTCTGCATGGTTGAAGATCAGTGGTTGTAGGTAGATGGTTTTATTTCTGGATTCTCTTTTCTGTTCCATTGGTCTGTGTCTCTACTTTTATACCAATACTATGCTGCTTTGCTTACTATAGCCTTGTAGTATAATTTGAAGTCAGGTAATGTTATGCCTCCAGATTTATTCTTTTTGCTTAATATTGGTTTGGCTATTTGGGCTCTTTTTTGGTTCCAAATGAAGCTTAGGATTATTTTTTCTAGATCTGTGAGATATGACATTGGTATTTTGACAGAGATTGTGTTGAATCTGTAAATCACTTTGGGCAGTATGGACATTTTAACAAATGTTGATTCTGCCAATTCATGAGCAAGTGATGTTTTTCTATTTGTTTGTGTCATCTACAATTTCTTTCATCAGTTTTTTATAGTTCTCCTTGCAGAGACTTTTCACCTCTTTGGTTAAGTATATTCCTAGGTATTTTATTTAGTTTGCAGCTATTGTAAATGGTATTAAGTTCTTGATTTGACTCCCAGCTTGACTGTTATTAGTATGTAGAAATGCTATTGATTTGTGTACATTGATTTTGTAACCTGAGACTTTGCTGAATTCATTTATCAAGTTCTAGGTGAACTTCTTAAATGATAGCTTAAGTTTCCAAAAATGAATATCTGAGTGAACAAGGCAGAAGCTGCATAACTCTTTTTGACCCAGTCTCAGAAGTTATCCAGTGTCATTTCTCCTGCATTCTACTGGTTATAGACAAATCACAAACGTACATAGTTTCAAGAGGAGGGTACACAGAGTCTGCCTCTTCATGGGAAGGTTGTCGAGGTATTTGTGAACATATTTTAAAGCTTTGTGTATTATTATCTTATTTTACAGATGAGATTAAGTAAGTGGGTTGAACTCAAATTCAGTTGACTCCAAAGCCAAACCGCTCAATCATTAAGTCATACTGCTTCTAAATATGCAAAGGAGTAAACATTAATCACAGGAGGGAGACCATTTGGGGACAAAAGATACAGTTCTTGAGCTGATTTTGGGAAGAAGTGGTAAAACAAAAAGTGTCGATACTAATTTAAAAATGAGTGGGTCAATTTATTTTGTTGTTATAAAATCAAGTGTTCCTAAAAGTAATCATTCACATGTTGACTTTTTAAAAATTAAGCTAGGCTGGGAAGCATGTTAGGTCAGAAAGAAGGGCAATGAGAGTTATGTTCTGTATGGTTTGGAAAGAGGAGAGGGAGACAAGTCTTGAAGGTGGAGAGGGAAGGGCACAGCATGTCCAGGATCACACAGTACAAATTTACATTCAAGGAGCATACAGTGGAGGTAGGTGGGGAGTGAAGGCCTGACAGGTGAGTGATATTTTACGAAGGACTTTGAAGGCCATGCTTAGGAACTTGACCTTTATCCTTTAATCGTGTCATCTAAGATTTCTGAGCAGGGAAGTAATATAACTGAATCTTTGTTTAAGACAGATCATTATGTAAGTAATACAATTATGTAAATTATAGAAGAAATGTGATCTAATCTGTGTTTAAGACAGATAATTAATTTTAAGACGATAGATGGATTAGAGTGTGGTAAGACTGCAGGCAAAATAACTAAAGGATAATTATTAGGCATGATGTTGTTTTACTGCAGACGTATTTTTCTCAAGAAGCATTAATCTTTTGTCTTACTTATACCCTTCTTCAAAGAAAAAAAGCTCTGACTCTCTGAACAGTATTCTCTAACTGAAAGACTTATTTATACCTTTATTCTATAAAAATTTCGATATGCTTTAAAGGCAATATACAATATGAGGGTAATTTTCTTTTTTTAAAAAAAGATCAAGGCCAGAGAAAATACAAGTTCAGTAGCAAGATAAAATGAGCTAGAAAATATTATGGAGCAATGCAAGGAATGGGGTCCTCTGAATTTACTAAATGGGGCTACAAGTTTGACCTTGAACATCCAGGAAGCCAAGGCAAAAAGGAAAACACAATCTCCTATAAAATTTAGTTCACCTATGAGACAAAAACCATGTGATTTCCTAAGGAGAAGCCGAACGACTAACAGTCATGAATTCGAAGGCGGCTGTTGTGCATAAGTCAAACGAAATTAGTCATTTGATTCTGGTGTTAGTGCTAGGAGGGCACAGATTTTGATAAACTGAGAAAAATGGAGATAATACTGTGCCCTCAAGCCTCAGGAGGACGAAGAGGTGAGTGAGGTACAAAGACCGGGATTAGAAAGAAAATAAATCTGTCACTGTGGGTCCTGGTCAGGGTAGAGGAAGAGGTCAAAACAGATAAGGAAGAGTCTTGCTTTCATTCTGTGTTTTGCAGAAAGGCTGTATATATATATATATATATATATATATATATATACACATATATATATATATATATATACACATATATATATATATAATATATGTCTCACCAGTTTTTAAACATTTTAGAGGGTATGTGCATATTATGTCTTTTATTATGTGCATACTTGATTTATAATGTCTGTGATATTAAAGGACCCACTGATTTAATTTTTTTTTTTTTTTTGAGACAGAGTCTTGCTCTGTTGCCTGGGCTAGAGTGCCCTGGAGTCAGCCTACCTCACAGCAACTTCAAACTCCTGGGCTCAAGCAATCCTTCTGCCTCAGCCTCCTGAGTAGCTGGGACCACAGGTATGCACCACCATGCCTGGCTAATTGTTTCCTATATATTTTTAGTTGTTCTGCTAATTTCTTTCTATTTTAGTAGAGATGGGGTCTTGTTCTTGCTCAGGCTGGTCTCAAACTCCTGAGCTCAAGAAATCCTCCTGCCTCAGCCTCCTGAGCCCCACTGTAGCTGGGAATACAGGCATGCACCACCATTCCTGGCTAATTTTTTTTTTTTTTTTTTTTAGTTGTCTGGCTAATTTCTTTCTATTTTTAGTAGAGACAGGGTTTCGCTCTTGCTCAGGCTGGTCTCAAATTCTTGAGCTCAAGTGATCCTCCCACCTTGGCCTCCCAGAGTGCTATGATTACAGGCGTGAGCCACCACACACACGGCAGGACCCACTGATTTAACTGATTGACTTGTAACAAAGAACCCTATTGATGATGGCAGCATCCTGGCTGCAGAATTTGGCATTACAGTAGAAATCATTCCAAGGTCCATGAAAAGAGTCAGAAAATCCTCAAAACCAAGCATTTTGCTACAGTTGTCTATCCTATGAATGTGGCATCAATATTCATCCTTCTCGCTTTTGTCTTCCCTTTTTTTAATAAAGATCTTATTTTTAAAATATTCAAGGCAAATGGCCAGGGATAATTTTCAGGGAAACACACTCAAAATAAGACCTTTGACAACCCTGTACTGAGCAGTCATGACTGTGCAGCAGGCAGAGCTCTGAGTCTCTCAATAAATTTCTCCCAAATAATCAGCATACCCCAAAACCTCATTCACTCTTTCCTTTTGGAGTAAGAACAATTTGATGCCTAAATTTATGGCTTGTATTAAAAGCTTAAGAGTCTGAAATCCCTAATTTGAAGTATACTTTATCCTTAACATCTTTTTTCAAGGGCTTCAAAGGAATGCATTTTTCTCCCTAAACATTCCCTTTTGTATACATAAAGTATTTTGGGTTTGAGGTAAGAGAATTCAATTCTATTTGCATTTCCTGGATTTTTACCTGCCATGTGCAGGGATCCAAGGTAAGTACTGAAGGAAGATAAGGTAACAAGATATAGTTCAGGAAATGCAACCACAACTCAAAACTGGTACAAATGGCTATGGGTGGGGCAAGAGGGTGAGTTGTAGGCAAGATCCCATCTGATTGGGTGGAGAGAAATCAGGAAGAATTTTGTAGGGGTGCTGGGAGGTTTGATATATGGAAACAGGAGTAACAAGTTCAATAAAATAAAAGGATCCTTGTCACACTCAAAATGAATATCTAATATTTAGGAAACATCTTTAAATATACTACAAATGTAACACCCAACCAAATCTTAGGTGAATAGCAGAAGAAATGTTTCCTTAACAGAGTTATGGAAACTAATAAATTGAATGTTTCCTTTGAGTTGCCATCAGAAAGAAAACATTTTGTTCCTCCTCATTTCTGGGAGGAAATGAGAACTCTGCCTGGAAAAGAACTAAGTTGAAGTCTTTGTACCCACACACCCGACTGCCCAGCAGCTAAAGAGAGGAACATTTATTTAATAATTTTTAAATAATAGAGAGTTCTGCTCTAAAGTGTTTAAATGCTGGAAAGACTGTTGCAACATGTCCCTTAGTGCCAATCTTCCTCTTTTTATCCACTTCCAAAAGTTGGAAGAGCTTTTTGGTTTTTCTTGATTATCTGAAATTCAAGTTAAAAACTAGGCTAGGGATGACCTTACTTCTACTAAATTTTCAAGAGCTGATGAGCTCACAGTTCAAAATGATGTGACTTTTTATTTGAGGTATGTCATCCAATTGAGGCAATTTGTAGTGGAAGCTTTACTGATTTTTTGAGAAATAGCTTGTAAAAAAAAAAAGCTTTAGCTCACAAATCTAAAGTAATGGAAGACTGACAGAGAAGAGACTGTGGTGCACATAAAAATGATTAAAAACACTTACTGGTCTTCGTTCTGAGAGGTCATTGACTGACATGACATTCATAATCTTAACATTCCAAAAAGAAAGCTTAGCTTGAGAGCAACTGCTTCTGTATAAGATCGATCTGTTGGAATAATAGAGAAAACCCAAAGGAAAACCTGAAATCTTGAGCTGTAAGATAAACAAATCTGTACAAGTCCCTGGTCTGTGTTATTATTCCTTACTTGTTCAAAGAGAAACTAAAATAGTCTTAAGAATGCCATGTGGGTTAGGAAAAAAAGGACTGATTCTGCCATTCATTTTCTATGCCACCTCTTTGAGTTCATGTGTTCTCATTTGCAAAACAGGAATTAGTAAATACTGTCATAAATCTCATAAAATCTCTCCTAGGACTTTTGTTGAAATAAAATAAGGTAATAGATGCAGGGGCATTAGGCAAAGTATAAGCTAACAATAATCATTTTCATTTATACACAGAATGGTTAGTATATACCAGACACAGGCTTTAAATACATTATCTTATTTAAAAACCCACAACAACCTGGGGGTACGTATAGTCACCCTTCTACAGAGGACACTGAGGTTAGCAAGTCTAAGAATTCGATCCTGGTAATAATACGTGATAAAGCTAGGATTCTCTAATTCAACAACAGCTATATAATTATGCAAGTATTTAAGAATTGGAGGGATCTCATGGGTCACTTTATTCAGTCCTACCATTCAGCAGGTATGCCTCTTTGTCATTTTAAATCATGCTTCCCCATTGTAGACTGGTTCTTTTCCTAAGTGCCACTGAATTTATCTTTGCCCAGTACACTCCTGTCCCTGACTGTTCATCCTGCCAACTTTTAAACATCTTTCTAGTGTCAACTTGACACCACTGTGGGGATGTGATATCAAATTTACCACTGCATTCCTGGCTTCAGCACAAATCTGGTCACTTAGTAGGTATGTAAATATTTATTAAATGAGAGATTGAAGGCAAGGAACTAGACCCAGAGAAATGAATTGAGTGGACTGGACCAATGCCATATGGCAGCACGAATCTCTAAATATCCAAACCCCTTGTTCTTTCTACTATATCACTGGCCGCTAAGTTTATTTCTTGTCCAAAATAATGAATTTTGAAGCTGAATACTTAATCATAATCCATTAATTAAAACCTCAGTGAATCCCTAAATTAGTCATGCACTGTAAAAATAGAATGATATATTATTTTGGTTAAGAAAAAATCAGCTTCCAGGAACATTGAGATAGCTAAAACAAGATTTGGGACCAATTAATAATATAAGAATGAAAAGCTAGAAGCAATATGTAGATATGAGAAAAAGTCTTAGAGCTACTTCCTATTAAGTTTTGCAGCATATGGAATAGTTTGTATTGGTCCAGTTTGAAGAACATAAAATTCTTCCTCCTACTTAAAAGGTTCAATATCAGCTTCTTCCTGCCAGAGTGTGCAGCCACGTTAGAATAAACTGCAAGATAAAAAAAATGCAAGAATAAAAATTACATATGTAGAGGTTTTAATAAATGATGTTTAGGTGAACTTGTGATGCCAAGGGAAAAATTATAATTTTAAAATGAAAAAATATATTTTCATCTATTAAGAAATGAGATAATTTCAAAAGTGATGTCACTATGCCACAGCATTGATAAATAGTGTTATTCATGTCAGTGGGCTAATCCATTTTCTCTTTTGCCTGTTAAGCAATCACTATGCCACCTAGTGTTTATTAAAATTCATTGACAAATGATATACAGCAAGATCAAGGGAAATATGTCACGCTTATAGTATGATTTATTCTTTCAACTTAGGGCTCATTTTTAAATGGCTTCGTAACCTGGAAAGTTAATCTAACACATTCATTGTAGATGGACCGGTTGAGATAAATTTGAAATGAAAAAATAAAAGGAGGACCATGTGTGTTTTTTAAACTCTTCCTGATGGAAAATTGCGAGGATATACAAAAGTATAGAGAATAGTATTAATATAACAAACCCTAAGTCTCACCACTCACTTTTAATAATTATTAATAATAACTCAAGGACAATTTTGGTTCATTTATACTCTTCTCTCTGCCTAGATTATTTGGAGGCGAGCTCATTTTTTTTTTTTGTCGGAACAAGTCTTATAATATTCTTTGATCCAAAAACATTTTAGTATGTATTCATAAAGCATAAGCACTTTCTGAAAATAAAACCAGAGCATTATTATTAAATCCAAAACCATTAACAGTAATTTCTTGATACTATCAGCTGCTTAATTAGTGTTCACATTTGTGTGATTATCTCATAATTATTTTCACAGTTGGTTTGTTTGAATTAAGACCCAAATAATGTCCATGCATTGCCATTTGTTGATATGTCTCAAATTTCTTTTTATCTATAGATTTCTCATCTCTCCCCAACTTTTTTTTTTCATTGTAACTTATTTCTTAAGGAGACTAGGATACTTACCTGTTGAGCTTCCCATATTTTGCAATGTTTTGGTTGCATCCCTGTTATACATGGTTTAATGTATTTCTTTTTCTTGCATATCCTGTAAACTAGGGGAATGCTTCCTTAGATGTGGTGAGTATTTCCAGCAGGAGGCATGTACTGTCTGGCTGGTGCTCTGTGGTATCAGCAGTCATTAATGATCCATTATTTCATTAAGGTTTGCAAATAAAGTAATGTTCTAATTCTATCACTGTTTCTTTTTTTATTAGCAAGAATACTTTCAAATTTTCATCTCATCATTTATTGTCACAAGGTACAGTTCCAACATGTGAGGAAAGATAACTGCTTGATTTCATTTTACTTTCACCTGTTTTCCAAATAATGAGTTGTTGCCCTAGTGTCTTCCAAATGTTACCAATGAGATTTTTTAGTATCATTATTGACTAATGGATTGAAACATATTTGACATATTTCAATAAATGGCATTTAATATTCATTTGATGTTCAAATTGTCCCATCTTTGGCCAGTTGAAGACTCTTCTTTTGGCTCTTCAAGTCCTTTTGACATGATGTTTTAGGCATTAGAAGATATTTTAGGTTCATCTTTTATATTCCTTGCCTTAGCCCTGGAATAGGCCATTTTTCCAAGAAGCTCCAGCTTCTTTTAGTGGAAAATAGAACTAATATTCCACAACTTGGACACTAGGGTGCTCATTGCTACTTGCATTATTGTTATGAAGCCCTTTTTTTGTTTGTTTTGTTTTCTTTTATTTTTTTATTTTTTTTATTTTAGCGTATTATAGGGGTACAAGTGTTAAGGTTACATATATTGCCCATGTCTCCCTCCCTCCTCGCTTATGAAGCCCTTTTAAAGGACAGAACTATGATACATATGTCCAGATGTATACATTTTTAAATTACATTATTAGTTCATATTTACATTTCCCATTAAAATATCAGCATTATGGAGTTTTAAATTATTTCTTTGATTTTATCTTTTCCTTCTCATGCCACAATCTTGGTTCCTATTGACATGCACAGAATTATTTATTTGATTTCTCCAGTATAATATCTAACAGTTTCAGAATAACAATACCAATATTATTATTCAAATATGAGATTTAAAACTTGAGTTAAAGATTTTCTCTTTGTTTTTAGGGGACATGCCTAGGGATGATTCATCAGATTACTATATATTTTAAAGTCACTTGAAATAATTTCTCCTTTATGCTTATGCCACCAATTTGATGAACAATGTTTATTCCTTTCATTTTGCTTTGATTTGTACAGATTGCCTTTTAAATATTGTATTATAATTATTTATAGTTGGACTGTATCACATAACAACTATAGTCTATCCTGTTACCCTCATACCCATCATGTAGTGCTAGTTCTACCTGCAAATATATATATTCAATTCTCACCTCCAATCCTTATGCCACTGCCTCTTCAGTCATTTGGTTGTATGAATCATTATATAGTAGAGTCTTCGGGAAGGTCAGGTAGGAACAATACTTTCTGGGTTCTTGCATATTCATAACAGTTTATGTATGTTGTGTATGCTTTTATGCTTGAATATCTGTTTGGCTGAATAAAAAAAATCCTTGCTTGCATTCACCGTTTGTAATATATTATATATATGCTACTCCATTCTCCCATGGTATAAAATGTTCCTATTGAAAAGTCTGTCAATCTTATTTTCTTTCCCTAATGAGTGGCTTGGTCATTTGGTTTGATGTCTAAAGGGTTGGGTTTTTCCCCCTTTTCTTTTAAGATCAATGGATTTACTGAAACATATCTCATTTTGACCACTGTAGGTTGATTTTCCAAGGTACCTATTGAAACCTTTAAATATGTAGATTCAGATATTCTTTATATCAGTAACATTTTCCTGAATGATAATTTCAGTTCGTATTCTCTCTCTGTGCTTTCGTTTTCTTCTTTGGGGACTCCTATCACATGTATGCCAATATGTAAGTCATAATCTATTACTTTCTCTCCAACCCTTTTTATCTTGTTTTTTATTTTTGTTTCAATTTTTTATTTTCCTCCCATTCTATTTTCTTTTTTTTTCTTATGATGTTTATTTGTTCTTATGCTTGTCCTACTTCAGTCTTCATTTCTGAAATTATATATTTTTTCGTTTACTTCTAATTCTTTCTGAATTCTCTCAGGCCCCTTTTCAATCTTTTCTTTTGTCCAGTCATCCCATTTTCTAATTCTGATTGTGGCATTCTTCCATAGCTTCTGTCATTTTCTCAAAGACTCTAAGCTCTTTTGGAAACATTAGGCTAGATGTTTATTTATTGTCACATATATTATTATGACATCATTTCATTGTCTATAGAAATAGTGTTCTCTGTCTGTTGTCTTTTTCTGTAAAATTACATCGTATGGGAATCAACCACAATCACTGCTGTAGAATGCCTTCCCTTGCGTCAGTGCCTTGGGGCTCCCTTTTCTGTTGTCACTGTGGTGCGTTGTGATCTATAGACTTGGGTAGGAACACACCCTGTTCTGAGATATGTTCCCTTTGCTCTCCCTTCCACCTTAGTCTCACCCGTCTCTTTCTTACGCCTTTCATATCCCTGTTCTGTCCCATTTGCATTCAATGCCTGGCAGTTTCTCCTCAGTGTGGGGATTTCTCCTGCGTTAGGAAAGCTGCCTTGAGTATTTGAGTGCATCTAAGTATTAACTGTTGTATTTTGGTCGTGAATTTTAGCTGTTAGAATAACAAAAAACTTCCTTATCATTTGAGATGCATTTTGATGTGAGCAATCAGAGAGTTTGCAGGAGATCTAGAGCCTTGCAAAGGCCAGTCCCAGTTTTGGCTGCGCATGTGGGATTGGCCAGGTGGACTGACAGTGGACTCTTCCCCTTGGGAGTGGGCACTGGCCATGCTGAGAACAGACTCTTCCTTTTGGGAAGTTAGCAGTTCCTGTTGGCAGTTCGCTTTCTAGGCTGTTGTTGGAAGTGCCTTTTCTTTCTTCTTCCTCCTACTGCTGTTAGCACAGGCATCTCATTGCCGTTGGTAGTTTGAGCCTTTCTTCTCATGGGAATATTTTATCACTTTGTTGTTGATGTTGTCCATGAGTTTTTGCTTTGCTATATCAATTGTTCTGTCTATTTTTATAGGAGGATTAGGGGGATTAGCAGCTACTGCTGCTGTCATTTTGCCTATGGGTAATTTTGGAGCAAATGCGGTGCTATAGACATTTTTAAGCACATAAAACCTAAGGTGAAATTATATTTGTTTTCTTGATAATGACATTGTCCTTTTATTTTCCCTTAAACAAATCAGATAATAAACATGATGCTGTTTCAAAAGACAATAAAAATCACTGAACAGGATTTGGAAAATCTCAAAGATCTTAAGAGAGAATGCCGTTTTGTCTATGTTTGTCACATTATAAAATAAATCATTCCAATTCCTTTCAAAAATACATACTGAGAATTATGACCTTTTTTCTTATGATAAACCTCTTAGAAATTCAAGTTTGAAGAACATATGAATAATAAGCCAAGAAACACAAACCGGGTGAATTAAAAGGAAATGAACTCCTAGCCTTTCAAGATCAGCCTATTATTAGGCTGTTACTGTATAATGTGCAACTGCCAACATCTTACATCACTTATTTTCTATTCAAAATGATTAATAACAACTTATGATTACTTATCACATGGTATGACAATCATCTTATGTAATTGATTTCTGTTCTTTTATTTTTAACTTTCTTTGTCTAAAATGGATCTGATTCTCTTTAGGGAGTAACTAGGTGCAATATGTAGCATAGAGAATCATTTCAGTTATCAACTTCTATTGTGTATACAGGTAGTACTACTTGAATTAATATGCCCAATCTCTAGGAAATGACTCCATCCACTACTCAGTTGCTCAATCTGGACACTCAGTCGTTATATTAAACTTCTCCTTCCACCTCACTCCTCCTTCAAATGAGCCATCACACCCCGATAAATCCATCCATAAATGTCTCTAGAACGTTTCTACTTCTCTCTTATCCCCTCTGCCCCACCTTCGGCCTGGCAACCATCTTTCTTGCCTGGGCCATTGTAAATACACTTTCTCCCTCCTCCTGTATCATCTCCAAGTTTTGATTGTTCAAAGCTCAAATGTTATTTTGTCATTTCTCCACTTAAAACTCTTCAAAGTTGTCTCACTTCTCTGTGTATAGAGTCTAGAATACTGTAGTCCAAGACCCATACTGTAAGGCTGGTGGCAGGTACCCCCTCCTGTCCCTAAAGAAAAAAAGGAGAAGCCCACAAGACCCACAAAAATAACTGTTAGGCCCAGCTAAGTTAAAGGATAACCACTCTCAGATGCCCACCCGGATAAAAAAGTTTCGGTTCCTGGATTCCACAAATACCACCAGCCCCTCCTATTTCTCAATAACCTCCAAAAGTCACAGTGGAAAATCCCCAGCTCTTCCTGCCAAAAGTCCCTAGCCCGCCTCAGACAGTATAAAAACCTTCACCCCTTTCAAACGGGTGCAACTTCACAGGCCCCATTCTCCTGGGACCTGAGAACCTTGCCCACGAGTGCTCAATAAAGCCACATTGTTTGGCCTACTCTCTCTCTCTGTTTCTTTCGCCGATGGAAAACTTTACACACACATTTGCTATTTAACAGCAATTTAAACATCTCCCCCTCTCTTGCACATAAATCTTTATTAAAGTGAAAAATAATTTGTCGTTTATGTCATTATTTTCTCTGTCTGTTCTAAATGCTTTCAATGACTATGAAGCAATATTATACCCTTTTGTGGCATGCTTCTCAAATCTCACCAATGCAGCCTGTTGATAAGACAAAGCTGGGTTTACTGCTTACCATGGTAAGGCCTCCACAGAGTTGCCATAGGGTCCCCAGGGAGAAAGGCAAGGCCAGATTTTATGGAGAATTTGAAGTTTGGTTTAAGGTGGGGCTTTCAAAGCATGAGCTTGGTTAGGGTTGGCAGGGGTCAGGTTTAACAGTTTAGGATGGGTGAAGACAGCAAAGCAAGAAATTTGAGGCAAGGGATTCAAGAATCTTACGAATCATAAACCAACTGTTGATGCTTCCTTATGAAGAACTGATGGGACTTTCTGAAACTTCCAGTAATGAACAATCAAGTCATTTGCCAGGTCAAGAGCACCCTGGAATAGTAAAGTTAAGCTAATCAAGTTATGCTAATAAAGCCATAAGACCAAAGGAGAGTTAAGTCACATTAAGACAGACACTGATTATATAAATTGAATATATAGCAAAACCAGAATAAAGATACCTTCCTGTGACTCCTATAAATCATAATGTGGACAAATCTTGACGTTTTGGAAAAGTTGGGGTTGGAAACTGGATGAAATGTCATGATCAGAAATGATTGTCAGTTGCAAATTTGTTTTCTCTATTTTCTGTTCTGAAATTCCAGAGGTGTTTTGACATCCATTCTTTTTGTCATCCGGCTCCACTGTAAGGCCATCAATTGTGTTTCTGACCCGTCTTAAATCCATACAGACAGATTATATGAAAATATATTGTTCTATTTGCCTAAAGCAGCTGTGTTTCAAGTAGGGGGTATCCCAGGCTAAAATGTTCTTTGCAACTTTGCAATTTGGCATTTGATCATGAGGTCTTCACTGTTCACTTTTTTGTTTTTTCCTTTTCACACCCGGGCTCCACTTTTACACACTGCTTCATGTAGATGTGGTCTTTTTTATGATGGTGGCAGTGGTTAGAAAGGGGTGAGGAGGTGGAATGGAAAAGGCTTGTCTGGCAAGTTCCCCAAAATACTTTTAAAAACTCTCTGGCCAACTTGGAGACGTGGACCATCACTCTTGTGTGGCAGACTGGGCCATCCATCCTTGTGGATGTATGGCAGCTGCAGCACAGCTGTCAGGCCAAGGAAGCTATAAATCTTCCTGCATGTTAACATGCACCCTTAATTAGTAATAACAGTAAAGCTGTCTTCAAAGGGAGATGATGCGATAGAATAAAGTTCGAGAAGCAGATAATAAAAGCGGTGTGTGAAAGTAGTATTTCTGGACCAATCCAGTTTGATTGCTAACAATATGATCGTCTGTTGATATTTCCCGTGGTTTGCTTTTTAGAAGGTCTCTTCTGTGGTTCTGATTTGGGATTTTCTAATGCTTATTTGAAAAGACTAGACATCTCTTACTTTGCCTTTGGAAAAGGTAAGGGAACAAACTTAGGCCTATCAAATTTCTGATGCAACATTTTAGAACTTTTGCTCCCCTTTCCTGACATCCATCTGTTTAATGGAAGCCCGGACAGCGCCTTTTGGGCATTGGGCTATGACGATGCCCAGAGGCTGTGATTTCTAAATGGTCCCTGGGCTCAATCAAAGTCACGTTGACTCAGCAGCACTGAGCTATGCAGGCATTAACAATCCTTTGACTATTTCACCCTGCACTTTTACATGTTGAAAGGCAACCTAAATGACGACCTTCGCTGAAGTCCCTAAGGCAACCCCAATTTAGATAATGAACAACCCAAGGAGATGTCAGAAAAAAAAAACACACAGTACATCCAGAATAGTCTTATTTTGGTTGTGTTTAACATGTGATATGCTTCTGAGATTCACTGCAGGTGATGGGAAAGAAAGCTTTATTTAACCTCTTATCTGACCTGCATACTGTTCACCTTTAGAATCAGTCAAGGGGACACCTGGTTTGATGGCACTCTGTGGCCGTGGACTGCTATGGGTCCGTGGCCTGTCGTGGACCAGCTGCACAGAAGAAGGTGAGTGGTGGGCGGTGATGAAGGGAAGCTTCATCTGAATTTACAGCCACTCCCTCTCACTCATCTCCCTGCCCCCCAGTCCGTGGAAAAACTGTCTTCCATGAAACCAGTCCCTGGTGCCAAAAAGGTTGGGGGCTACTAATGTTGGCCCTAAATGTTACTCTTCTCCCAGAGATGATCTCATAAGATTCGAGTAACTTGTAGCCAGAGTACAGTGCGGATAAAGTGGCCCAGCAACCTCTCATCCGGATGAACTCTTTTTCTTCTCCAGGCTCTTGTGAAGGTGCCTTCTCTCCCTTCCAGGCCTAAAAGTCTCACAACTAGCATGTCAGTATTGCCGTAAGGCTGCTTCAACAATCCCTCTACCTGATTTTGGCTTCCTGTTAGCACAGTGAGCCAGGATGGGTTGCTGGCTTTCTTTCCCCAGATTAACGCCGGAGAATCTAGAAGTGAGAAAGAAAGCATGGAACTGCAGAACTGACATAAAAATAGCGTGAACCTCCTGGGGAGCATGAATGGCTGGTGAACTCCTGTGTGTTCTGGGGGAAGAGATGGAGGACAGGCTGGAGAGATGGGGACAGAGAAGGACACGGTGGGCACAGTGAGAGCACAGGTTGGAGAGGAGCTTTTATGTTTTCCCTATGGCTTCTTCTTTCTGAGGCCTTGGGTTAACTGTTGCTAGATTCTTCACTGCAGAAATCAGCTATTATAGCCCAGGTCTGTGGTGCCAGGGTCTTTGGGGCAAATATCAGGGCAAAGCAAAAGCCTTACAAGGGTGAGGAGTTTATAAAAATACATGAGGAATGACCAGCCACACTCTGGCATTCTCTTCACCTCTGTCCCTATAAACCCTTAGGACAGTTAGGAACACTACATACTTATAATGCCTATTCTTTTGAAGAGTTTAAGGATGAATTCCTGACCAGGACAGGTGCTCATAAAGTGCCAAGCATGATGTAAAAAAAACAAAACAAAACAAAAATCACAAAATCAAACTACAAAAAATAACAAAACCCGTCACCCTTAGATGCTATGGTAACATTTAAGAATATCAAAGACAAAGAGAAAATTATTAAAGTTTCTAGAGATAAACAGATCACCTACCAAAAAACCCACAAATAAATGTTTTCCATAGCTACACAGTATACAAGGAAACAATGGCTTAGTATTTTAAAAGTATGGAAAAGAAATGAACTTCGAGCCAAGGTTTTTACATCTAGCTATATTGGCATGTAAGCACGAGGGTATAAATAAAAATTCAAGTGCTTCCTCCAAGGTGTTGTTTGTACAACAGTAGTGTGGGGTTAATGGGGGCAGTTTCATGGTCTGGGGGGCCTAGGCTCCTTCTTAATATTTGTTGGTATTTCTTCCTTGGGTACTGGCCTCATCTTATGATCCACGGTGTCTACTCCAGCTGTCACCATTCTATCCACCTTTCAGCCACCAGAAATGAGAAATGGGAAGGTGTGTCCTTTCCTTTTTATCCTTTTTTTATTTTTTGAGACAGTATCTCACTATGTCACCTGGAGTACAGTGGTGTCATTACAGCTCATTGCAACATCCAACTCCTGGGCTCAAGTGATCCTCCTGCATCAGCCTCCCAAGTAGCTAGGACTAGAGGTGCACGGCACCAGGCCTAGTTAATTTTTCTATTTTTTTGTAGAGACTGAGTTTTGCTCTTGCTCAGGCTGGTCTTGAACTCCTGGTCTCAAGCAATCCTCCTGCCTTGGCCTCCTAAAGTGCTAGGATTACAGGACTGAGCCACCATGCCCAGCCTCTTTCCTGTTTTAAAATTATAACCAAAAGATGAGCACATCACTTCTACTCATATCCTGTTGACCAGAACTTAGTCATGAGGCTGTATACAGCTGCAAGAGAGGGTGGAAAAGTTAGTCTTAATTCTGGATGGATGTCAGTCCAGTTAAAATTCAGAGGTTCTGTAACAAAACAAAAAAGTGAAAAAAGAAGTGATATTTTTGCCACCATTGTATAACCCAAACTGAAAATATTCCCTTTAAGATGGAGGAAAAGACAAGAATGTCCATTAGCACCACTACTGCTTAACATAATTCTAGTGAATGCTGTAAGAAAAGAAAAACAAATGATATATAATGCTTGATTAAGAAAAATATGGAACTTTCCTTTAGATCATATTGGGCAGAAAAGGAAAAAAAAGAAAAAGATGGCACTGTCATTATTGTAGATGATGTAATTTACCCAGGAAAAAAACTCAACAGAATCAAGATACAAGCTACTAGAACAATTAAGCGAGATTATCAAGGTTGCTGGATACATGACCAACTTACAAAAATTCATGAGATTTTTAGGGTGAGAAAATAAAAAGTAAATAAATTGTATAGACATATATAATATATAATATTAATAAATATATAATAAATTGAGCATATTATACTGAATATATAATTCAATTAAAACAAAATTCCCTAATTTGATTTAATTCAAAATCCAAAATGTATATGCTAAATTATATACTGAAAAAATTATATAAGAAAAAGATAAAAAGGATGCAGATTCACTTTTGTGTCTCTGCAATATAGGCTTTAAGTTAATTGACAATTAAAATACACTAATTGACAATGCTAAAATACACTAATTGACAGTGCTTCCTGAACTTAATACTGGGGCTCAAATTGTAATTATAACTGGGAATCCTATTCAATTTAAAAATTGCACTCCAATAACCTTAAAATTAAACCAATATAAAATACAGGAAAATAGGTATGCCTCATTTCAATTGCAGACTTGCCTAAATTTCTCATAATTATCGTGCCCATTGCGGTAAAGTATTCTATATTGGGCCTAAATGCTCTAACATAATACATTATATATTGAAATTAAATTAAGTCTTTGTCACTCACAAATTAACTTGACAAAATGGGATCCTCATGGACCACTGGTTAAAATAGTTACTATGGCTCAATGTAAACTAAAGCAGGTCCTTCAAAAATTAAAACATATTGCATGAAACCTAATTAATATAGAGGATAATTAAAACTACTTTTCCATTTGACATTCCAATTTTTTCTATTCTTAAATTTGGGAAAAGTAAATGTGGCCTCAGGATGGATTACTACAATGTTAATGCTATGGTCTCATTTGTTAGAGCCCCATACACAATATCCAACATTATTAAAATTATTAATTCTGTTCAGTCAACAAGGAATAAATATTTTGCTCTTATAAAAAAATTCATGAGTTTTTAAATAATTGTATTAACTTTCTAGAAAATACAATAACAAATAAGATGTGATTCACAATTCCAATAAAACTAAAGATATTTAGGAATTAACAAAGAATACATAAAACCTTTTTCTGAGAAAAATTTTGAAGTGAACAAAGAACATAGATATGAATCTAAACAAATATAGATGGGTGTTCATATTACAAAGATTTCAATTTTTCTCAAATTAATCCACACATTCATGAAAATCTTAATCAAATTCCTTGTTGAATTTACTATAAAACTTATGCAAAAGAATAAAAGTCCAGGAATGCATAATTCAGTCTTCAGAAAAAAGTGGAATGAGAATGTTCTTGTTCTACCAAATACTAAGCCATACTACACAGCCTCATAGTAATAGAAATAACGCGACATTGATATATGAACAGATAATAGACGAATGTAACCAAATAGACAATTCAGCAACTTAACATATGATAAAGATGGCACTACAGATTAACAAGAAAGCATACAAGAAACCATACACCTCGCCACTTTGGGAGGCTGAGGCCGGAGGATTGCTTGAGGCCAGGAGTTCCAGACCGGCCTGGACAACATAGCAAGACCTGGTTTACACACAAAAATTGAAAAAAAAAAATTAGCTGAGTGTGGTGGCTCATGCCTATAGTACCAGCTACTCAGGAGGCTGAGGCAGGAGGATTATTTGAGCCCAGGAGTTTGAAGTTGCAGAGAGCTATGAGGACACCACTGCACTCCAGCCCAGGTGACAGGGCTAGATCTTGTCTCAGAAAAAAAAAAAAAAAAGTCAGTCCAAGTACAAACCACATGGGGGCACTTTTCCCTCAGTAAAAGTGAAGATCCATCATCTGGCTGGTTCTGTCACGGCTGCTGTCCTGTGTACAGCTTGGGTTCTCGGGTTCTTGCCTTCTTCCTTCCCGCCTCCGACTAAGGGCAAGATCTGCCTCTCGCTGCAGCTGGGACCCTGTGTCATCGCCCGCCCCAAGCATCATGCCCCCAAAAGGAGAGGTGACGGAATGAAACCACCTCCAATCATTGGAAGCTTTGCAACCTCACTGAAAATGGCATTGTTGGATTGTCAAATGTTCAAATATCTACCTTCTTCAATGTATTAACCAACAGGCTTTAGGAGAAAACTTCCCGTTCTGCACTGTTGACCCTAAGGACTGCAGAGTAGCTGTGCCAGGTGAAAGTTTTGACATTCTTTGCCAGTACCACAAACCAGCAAGGACAATTCTGGCTGTTCTAAATGGTGTGGACATCAGTGGCCTTGTGAAAGAGGCTCACAGTGGACAGAGCCAGGGAAATGCTTTTTTATCCCATAATTAGTGCCCATGATGGGATTGTTCTTCTAACACATGCTTTTGAAGATGATGCTCTCATTCATGTTGAAGGAAATATAGATCCTATTAGAAACAGAGAAATGATACATAAAGCACTTTGGCTTAAAGATGAGGAAATGATTGGGCCCATTGTAGATAAACTAGAAAAGGCGACTGTGAGAAGAGGAGATAAAAAAACTAAAAACCTGAATATATAAGTAAAAGTTTGCAACTTCTTTAGATACTTGAGAGTTTATTTTTTTGATGAAGAATTTTTAAAATAAGGCACATAAAATATATACAAAAAAATCCATCATCGTAGAAAAAGAAGCCAGGGAACACGGTGAGAAAGCTCAGTCTCACTCCACTGGGGACTTTCTGACGCCACAATTAATTGCCAACACCTGGACTAATTTCCCCAGGTGTAATTTGTCTCCACAAGGGGCTAAGCTTTAAGATCTTGCAATGCATCAAACAGAGCAGAGAACGAAAGTTGAAAAAACTAGTCATCCAAATTTTAAAGTCATTTCTGAAATGAAATTAAATGGTATAATACTGGTGCAATGCTGTATTTGTTTCTTCAGATTTCTCACAAGTGCTATATATTTCTATACTTCAAAGATATTAACTATTTAAACTCTTCTCTCTTAAAAAATCTTCCTCAATACTAAAATGCTAGGTTCTTGGAAGGCTCTACTTTATTTCTTCCTAAAGCTGTGATTTGGGGTTCTGATTTTGCTATTGAAAAGGATTTCAAGTTCACCACTTACAAACAAATGAAACAAAATAGCATAATAAAAATTTTTTGGAGTATGGCTGCAATAAGGAGGTCAATTTAAGAGCAAAATGGCCCTAAAGAATATCATATAGAGAGATTTTAAAATGCTAAAATGTGTATTATTTCATTTACTATGAATAAAAGTAGTTAGGGCAGATGCATTATCTTGAATTCAGAAAAAGACAAATCTTTTAAGTAAAAGTTTCAAGGGAAGAATTGGTATTTGAAGTAGATTTTGAAAAATGAGTACACTTTAAGTGGCGAAAAGGTCATTTAAGGCCGAAGGAACAATTTGAACAAAAGTTCAGAAACAATACACAGTAAGACATGTTCGGGAAATAATGAGTGGTCCTATTTGTTAGGTTATAAGATTGGCCATAACTGGAAACACCAATATAACACATACCAAGTGCTTGGCATGATTCTAAGTGCCTAACATAACAAATATTAATTCATTTAATCTTTACACAACCCTAAGAGGAAATTTTTTAAACAAAGAAACTGACCCATTAAGTGGGGGACATCTGAGCTCACAGAGGTATTAAGGGACAAGCCCAGGATGATGCTGAACCCAGGTGCCCGGATCCTGATGCTAACAAGGCAGTGTAGTTTGGGTGTCGACTGTGAAGTGTCATCCCCACAGAGGGGCAATTGAGAGACACAGAAGATTCGATTGTGGAACAGCAGCACGGCATGACCTAGGTGTGACAACTCAAAAAAAAATTATATATATATATATATTGTGGTAGTGGCAGGTAGGAGCAATCAGGTTAGAAGTAAGTGAAGTCAAGGGCCCAGTTTCGATGCTATACAAAAGAGGGTGGTGACAGGGGGCATGTATGGAAGGGGTGGGATGAGAGGCAGAGAAATGAATGATAAAGCTGACTCTGGGAAATCCAGCCCGAGAGCCTCAGCAGTGTCATCGTAGGACACGGGCCACGTGGAAGGTTTGCTTTGGGCAGGAGGAAGAGCTAAACTCAGGGATTTAAGTGAGATACTGGTGACAAACCAAGGTGGACAGGATGCTTCCAGGAAGCTTCCAGAAATAGGAGTTTTCTATTGCCTAGAGAGGACCAAGCTGGAGGTCGGATTTAGGAGTCTCCCGGTTCAGGAGCAAGGGAGTCAGTCCAGGCATGTGAAATATCCCCATGAGAGTCACAGTAAGGGGACAGAACTGAGGACCGGAGAATGCCTACGTTTTTGACTAGTTTTTGACCTTTCTTCCACCCTCACGCTTGAGACATGTAACAACACACTCATGCCGCTAACAGCTCCCTCCAGTGGGTTTCATATGACTCATGTCAGTTTAGGGTTAGGCAGTGTAGTCAGAGCCCCTGTGAAGGCTGGCTGTCAGATGAATGACACTTTCTTGTTTCTGAGCACTTTCTTGTTTCTGTCTTCTGCCGCTCGTTCCTGTAGTGTGAGTGGGGATGGATCCACTCCTTGTAGCTGTGGGTCTTCATCAACAAGAAGTATTTTCTACTTCCTGCTTCCTCAAAGGATCCTGCAGGTATTGACTCCAGCGCTTGAGAACTTGTCTCTTTTCCCCAATAAACATGGCATTTTGGCATGGCTTGCCAGAGGTCTCAGGAGAAAATATTATGCTCAGTGTGTTTACCTCTTTGGTGAACTTCATAGATTTGCCATTTTCAAACTCAAGAAAGCACTTCGATTTTTAAAAATCTCAAGAGAATATGAAATTTATTTATATTTAAATGAAAACATCATAATGCATATGTTGCCAATGATGTCCTACATATATCGTATATCCAATCATCCTCCAAATGTTTAATTTTACTTACTTAAATAACAGCATGGTTCTGAGTATTGGGCATAGAGTGTGAACAAGACAGTTAACATTCCCATCCTCAGAGAGCTTTGCTTCCAAACAGGAAAACCGTGAGTTAGAATGTATTTCCTTAAGTGAAGAAAGCTATTAAAAAGAAAATAAGAAAAATGGGAAATTTAAATTTCTTTACTATATAGGCAAGAAAAAAACAGTTAAAGAAGGCTAATTGATTATTTTAAAAATAAAAGGTAGGGAGAGCTATCTATTACTCAAGATGGAGCTCAGAATAAGAGACGTTATCCCAGTATCTGTACCGAATCATTATAAATTCTGAAAATGTGCTTTATTAAAAAATGAGCTGATGAGAAAAAGGCACGAGGAATTTTCCTTCCCCCAGGTGTCTACTAAGTGCTGTTTGTTTCTGAGCTGAGGAGTCTTCCTTCATGACGTTGGATGATAGCCATCTGTTCAGCTCTGCTTAAACGGGGAGGACCAACTCTATAAAAAGGTGTGTTCTTAAAATGGCAATTCATCCTTAGTCTGTAGTTTGAGATTTTGCCTTCTTTTGTATTAAATTTTCATTCTCTAGCTGTCCCTTTAATTGAATCTCTATAAACATTTTTGTCTGAAAATGTGAGCCCCAGTTATATTACCAATATTATTGTACTTATTCAAACTACTTTCTAGGACAAATTTAAAATAAATAGGACACCGTCAGTAATTCTAAGGTGGAATGAAAGCAGGATCGGCAGTAACATGCAGTTGTTTTCAGGAAGAATGGAAAAATATCTTCTTCCAACTCAGTAGACACATGGGGTCACATTTGACGGGCGCCCACGGGGACAGTACAGATTCCTGGGTCCGCAGCTGCTAATAACTTGCTTTTGGACTGGGAAAAAGATCATCTCACTTGTCACTGGTTGGGCTTTCACAGCTGGAATCGAAAGGGTAATTAGGCTGTTGTTTGGATAAGGCAGGAAAGAAAATTCTAGCTCTGCTCCCCTTAGTCCAATAATCCAAACACCAAACATGATATTGGCTCAAATAACCTGAATAACTCCTGCAAACCTTTATTCTGTGTCCATGGTGGAAACCTGAGCAAAGCAGACAAAGTGGTGGTAGTTAAAGGCATATTGCTAAAGCGAAACAAATACAAGTTGACTGTGGGGGAAAAACAGTGATGACAATTGGCTGAGAGAGGTCCAAGTTGGCAAACCTCAGAGAGAGCACAAAGAGAAATGCAGCGTTGTCTTGGCTCTATCGTTTTAGTTATAATACTATATAAACTTGATTAAATTTATATTTCAATTCTACATCCATAAGATGTTAAATATGGTTGAAACATCTTAATGGAGTTAAGGAGGTGATAAAATAGAATACAAAATACCAGCTAGGTCAAATACACGTAAGGTTCATCATCAAAGTAGACAAAACATAATGGTATCCTTTCTCTAACCTAGATAATCAATCCATTAGAATCAGGTGTCTTTGAACACAGGTGGAGAATGGGGCTCATTCAAATTTGCAAAACAAAATTAAAGGAACATTTACCAAGGGAAAATTAATTAAACTGGGTAAACATATGGTTATCTCATAACTTCAATGTGAAATTACCACTTACGCATCATGTAGATTAAGAGGATAAGAATTCTAGTTTATAATATAAGGGAGTTGGAACAGTGCAGCAATCAATGCACGTGGTACGGAGCCATCCTAAGAAATTCAATGAACATAAGAGTATAAGAAAATGTTCTTGTACATCATGGTGAATCAGATGTGAAATACTAAGCAGAAGTCTCCTTATCAGTAGTTCTTCTGAGGGATTATCATGTACATGTCCAAATATAAAGGAATAGAAGAGTCAGCAACTAAAAGATAAGGATCTGAAATGGAATATTTTATTCATCAAAGATTTTCTTAATTATCAGGATGGTTTTGATGTAAGTAAAAATTCCAGTGCTGTTTGTTCGACTCTAGACCAAAAAAGCCTCCAAATCTTAATTTCTGATCTCCTAACTCTCACAGGGTACAGAAGAAGGGATATTTAATTTCTGTGCTGTTTTCTAATCACAATAGTACTATTTATTAATCTCTAAATGATGACCTTTTACTTTCCATTTGGACAACCAATTTTCTATATTTTGAAACAATGACGTCTCCTGTGTAGGTGTTTGATTTTACTGAATCGTGCTTTTCTGGACTCTAAGATTGCTTTTTAAAAAGTTTACTAGTGATCAAGGAAACTTACTTTACCTGTGGAAAAAGATGGCAAATGTACAAGACTTTGAATAATTTACAGTATCTTTTTAGAAAAAAAACATTTTATATTTTTTATAGGAAATAAAACATGTATGTAGAATAACAACATAAATATATGATAGGTTCCTAGGCCACCATTACTTTGGAATATCTTTGCACAGAATGTGTTTATATTTAGATCCACAATATATTTATGTGTTTGCTTCAAAAAAAATGTCCTAGAGTGGTTTGTAAGTCATAGTGGTTTCCACAATATACTAGTTATTCCAGGTCAATAGATTTTTCTTTTCAAACTAACCTTCCTTTTGACTCTGTTGTCAGTCCTTCTTTCCTTTTTTTCCCCTTTGGAAAATGGAAAACTAACAGGTGGACAATCATGTTATTGATTTGAAATTTGGTTGACGAAATGGCTCGTGAGGACTAAGTGCAAAGGATAATAGATTGAGTTTAAGCAGGTGATGGTTAATGAGCTAGAAAACCAGCCACAGGTGACTGTGTCCTAATGTGTAAAAACAAGGGCTTACTGTATAAATACTCTAAAATATCTTCCACTTTTCAGAACTAGTACATAAGATTGGACCACCCTCACCTTGTATCTCAATGTTCAGGAATGGAAAGGGTGAAAGATCACTTGTTCAAGGTTTAATTTTTATTTTTGTACCTTTCAAAAATGAAGCAAACTATTACAGATTGAGGTATAATCCTAAGCGCCTCCATACTTTAATAAGGTTTAGCAGTCTCAATTCGACAGGATATAGGTTCGAGTTGTCTGATATCCGTTTACTATGTGCTGTGCAGGCAGGATTTACACGCATACATACACATTCATACTAAAGGACACGTATAGGCTCTCACACCTAGACTAGTGGGGTTTACACTAGAAAGTTCCAAGATTTCCTATCCTACTCTAGGTTGGTGATTTGTACCCACTTGCAAAGAGGAAGGGTGCCAGTATTTGTTGGAAACCTGTTACATGACGGGTTATCTTAGATATTAGGCAATCAATTAGTTCATTAGAATAGTTAAAACATGTACCTAGCATTTAATTCAAAAAGGGCAATGGAATGTAAGTCTGACTGCACTCTGACATTTCTTCTCCTGAAGTAACCACTGCTACCACTTTGTGCATACACAGCGATGGTTGATTGATACACTACTTTTTCTAAACAAGGCAAATGGGACCCTGCTATACACGTTATTCTGCACTTTGCTTTGGGCACGTAATATTAAGAATGGTATTTTATCCTTATTTCATAACTGAGGAAATTGAAGCTCAGGGAGGTTCAGTTGACTTAGCGATTGGAACTGAGCATTCAAATCTCTCCGACTTCAAGTCACAGGTTCATTTTCCTTCCCCGTGTCAACGCTTAAAAGCACTGCGGTGATTTTTCATCTGTAAATGTCAGTGGCTGCCACCAAGCCTAGGTGGATTTACAAAGTCCCTGGAAGTCTCTCCTCTCCTCTCCCTTTGTGCATTCTTCTCCCACCTCCTAGAATTCTCTCTCCCAGCTCTAAGCTTCCGGTTGCCTTTGTACAATTCAAAACACCTTATTTTAGCTCTGTGCTCATTATAAAGAGCTCTATCCTCAATTATTTTCTCCAGAAATGCCCAACGCACCCCCTCGAATTCTCTCTCCTTTACACCCCTCACTCACAATAAGAAATTCTTTTTCTAAATAAAATAGTTAGATATTGAGCAATCTATCTGGAGTGAGTACCGCACCAGAGAGGGGGGCCAGGGCGAGGCAGGCCAAAGAATTCCCTTATCCCTCTTACTAGAAAGATGAGCTAACGATCCAAACTGCATCCTGCTCAAGGATTTTTCTCACTGCAGCTGGTGTGAAACGGGTCTCTCTGGGAAGCCACAAGGCCATAGGTGTGGGGCTGTCCATAGCTGTGTCCCCTGCTAGATGAAGAGAGCCCTTTTGCAATAGAGGGAAGGAAATTCATGTGCACATTCAGGAAGACTTTTTGAGGGAGTTTGAAGCTGAGATCTGAAGGACAAGTAGGCAGTAGCCAAGTGAAGGATGGATAGGGGGTTGTGTTGTGTTGGGTGGGGATACAGGGGAGGGTTTTAGGCAGAGAGAGTACAGCATGTACAGCAGTCGAGAAGCAAGGGACAATATGTCACACCAGCTCAACTGCAGAAGGACGAGTGTGGCTAAAGTGCAAGATGGGGCGAGGCGGCAGGAGAGGAGGGAGGTGCTAGAATCCCAAAGCCACGCTAAGGACGTGGGGTTAACAGCAGGTCACTGGAAGTGGTAGGTGGGCTTGTAGAAGTCAGAGGCAGTGGGAGTTTCATGATGTGCCAGCCAGTGTTCCTGGTTGCAAGCATGAATAGCTGACCTGGGCAAAGGTAGAATTTAATGGAAGGGTACTTGTTGTTCTAGTTCTGGAAGCATCAGAAGGACTAGAGAACGGGGCTTGGAAAATGGACATGAATCAAGGAGGCCAGACAACGGTCACGATCTCACCTGGGCTCTGCCACAGACACTACTGCATGGACACACGACGTCCCCAGTGCCACAGAATTCTCCCTGAAGCCACTGCCGCCATGCTGCATAATTCCCAGCTGTCCCTGCAGGTTGGGGTCACTTCCTCAGTATCCTCATTTTGTAAAGGTGAGTGTATGATTCGCCACACCTGGATCACAGGCCCATAACTTAGCTGCCAGAGGGTTTGGAGACAGAATGTCTGCTTTCCACAGACATTAATAGTGACAGCCTGCCCTCCTACCACCCCCCCCCCAAATTCATAAAACATGGAATACTTCCATAAAAATAGATGAAAGATGAAGAAGGGTTGGTCTATCAGGCAGGCATCTAGGAAAAGAGGCAAATGTCTGCTACTTACTCTCATGTTTGTGTTAATTTTTTAAAATTTCTTATTTTTTAGGTTTTATTTTTAATTGACACATAAAAATTGCATCTATGGGGTACAATGTGCTGTATCAAGAAATGTACATTGTGGAATGATCAAATCAGGCTAACTAACATAATATCTATCGCCTCATACATTTCTCATTTCTTTTGCGGTGAGAACTTTTAAAATCCATTCTTTCAGCTATTTTGAAACCTACCACACACTATCATTAACTATAGTCACCGTGCTGTGCAATAGATCATTGCATGTTTGTGTTTTAGAGCAATCATTCTTTCTGCCGTTTAGGGGATGGAAAGGGAAGTGGTGGTGGGAACACCAGCTGCGATAAAATCAGCTCAGAGGCTGTTGCAATAAGCCAGACAAGTGAGGTAGTGGTGGCCCAGGCCACAGAAAAGGCAGATGGCAATGTAGATGGAGAGAAATGAATAGATTCAAAAGATGTTAATGACATAGACTTGGAAAGGTGTATTGAGGATCTGTTGGATGTGGGGGCTGGGGGCATTGACAGAGAGCAAGGCATGAAGGATAACAGTTTTTGGCTTGGGCATCTTGTTGTCTGAACCCAGGAGGAGGAATAGAGTCCCTAGTAGGTTCATTTTACCTCTGCTTTGTAGCTGAAGAAATTTGGAGAGGCGAAACATCCTGCTCAGGTATGCAGCAGATCTGTTTGAATAAAACCCTCATGTTTTGTACTTTAAAACAAGGTGCTCTGATTTTCAGAACAGGATGATCACAGAGTAATCTATTAAAATCTCAGTGCTATATTTACACATGTTGCCTTTTCCAAAGACATATGTCCACCTGAAATTTTTAATGGAAAGAAATATTTCCATAGGAAAACAACTTGCTAGAATTTTTCAGTCTGCGGCCAGTATATTTGTCTGGCCTTTTTATTCTACCTTTTTCTGCACTGTTTACGGACTAAAGCTTCTCCTTATATTGTGCCCATCCTTTCTAAAGGCCATTGGAGTTTTCAGAGGAAAAGCAGTGGTTTGGTTAGGTTAGCTGCAGAAAACTGTCGGTTGGGAGAATTTGTTAGTATAGAAGTA
>VSMD01075325.1:0-20616 GCA_008750895.1 Mirza zaza | reverse complement strand
AAGCTAACGAAAAGTAAAAAAGAGAAATCTCTAATAAGCTCCATAAGGAATAAAAAAGGAGATATCACAACTGATCCTAAGGAGATACAAGATATAATTCACGAATACTACAAAAACCTTTATGCATGCAAACTGGAAAATGTGGAGGAAATGGACAAATTTCTAGAAACACACAGCCTCCCTAGGCTCAACCAGGAAGAAATAGAATTCCTGAACAGACCAATATCAAGAGCTGAAATAGAAACAGCAATTAAAAATCTCCCTGAAAAGAAAAGTCCTGGCCCAGATGGTTTCACACCTGAATTTTACCACACTTACAAAGAAGAACTGGTGCCTACCTTGCAGAAATTATTCCACAACATCGAGAAGAATGGAAATCTCCACAACACCTTGTATGAAGCAAATATTACTCTGAAACCAAAACCAGGAAATGATACAACAAAAAAGAAAACTACAGACCAATATCTCTTATGAATATAGATGTAAAAATTTTCAACAAAATCCTAGCTAACTGAATCCAGACACTTATCAAAAAAATAATCCATCACGACCAAGTGGGCTTCACCCAGGGATGCAGGGATGGTTCAACATACGTAAATCTATAAATGTAATTCACCACATAAACAGAAGAAAAAACAAAGACCACATGATTCTTTCAATAGATGCAGAAAAAGCTATTGACAAAATTCAGCACCCTTTCGAGATAAGAACACTTAATAAAATAGGCATAGAAGGGACATTCCTAAAAATGATACAAGCCATATACGACAGACCCATAGCCAACATCATACTGAATGGGGGAAAATTGAAAGCATTCCCACTTAGAACTGGAACCAGAGAAGGCTGCCCACTATCTCCACTTCTATTCAACGTAGTGCTGGAAGTCCTGGCTACAGCAATCAGACAGGAAAGTGGAATTAAAGGTATCCAAATAGGGGCAGAAGAGATCAAACTTTCACTGTTTGCTGATGATATGATATTATATCTAGAAAACCCCAAGGATTCAACCAAGAAACTCCTGAAATTGATAAATGAATTTAGTAAAGTCTCAGGATACAAAATCAATACACAGAAATCAGAGGCATTCATATATGCCAACAACAATCAAATTGAGAACCAAATCAAAGGCTCAATTCCCTTCACAATAGCAACAAAGAAAATAAAGTACCTAGGAATATACTTAACCAAGGAGGTAAAAGATCTCTACAGGAAGAACTATGAAACACTGAGGAAGGAAATAGCAGAGGATATAAACAGATGGAAATCCATACCATGCTCATGGGTCGGCAGACTCAACATCATTAAAATGTCTATACTACCCAAACTGATCTACAGATTCAATACAATACCTATTAAAACCCCATCATCATTCTTCACAGATATGGAAAAAATAATTTTACACTTTGTTTGGAACCAGAGAAGACACCGCATATCAAAAGCAATTCTAGGCAATAAAAACAAAATGAGAGGTATTAATATGCCAGATATCAAACTATACTACAAAGCTGTGGTAATTAAATCAATCTGGTATTGGCACAAAAATAGGAATATTGACCAGTGAAACAGATCTAAGACCCCTGATATAAAACCATCCTCATATAGCCATCTAATCTTTGACAAAGCAAACAAAAACATACACTGGGGAAAAGAATCCCTTTTCAATAAATGGTGCTGGGAAAACTGGATAGCCACTTGTAGCAGGCTAAAGCAGGATCCACACCTTTCACCTCTCACAAAAATCAACTCATGCTGGATAACAGACTTAAACCTAAGGTATGAAACTATTAGAATTCTAGAGGAAAATGTTGGAAACACTCTCCTAGACATCGAGATAGGCAAAGAATTTATGAAGAAGACCCCAAAGGCAATCAGAGCAGCAACAAAAATAAATAAATGGGACATGATCAAACTAAAAAGCTTCTGCACAGCCAAAGAAATAGTCATGAAAGTAAACAGACAACCTACAGAATGGGAGAAAATTTTCGCAGCCTACATATCTGATAAGGGGCTGATAAGTAGAATCTACTTAGAACTCATGAAAATCAGCAAGAAAAAATCAAACAACCCTATCAAGAAGTGGGCAAAGGACATGAACAGAAACTTTTCTAAAGAAGACAGAAGAATGGCCAACAAACATATGCAAAAGTGCTCAACATCTCTAATCATCAGGGAAATGCAAATCAAAACCACAATGAGATATCATTTAACTCCAGTGAGAATGGCCTTTATCAAAAAGTCCCCAAACAGTAAATGTTGGCATGGATGCAGAGAGATAGGAACACTCCTACACTGCTGGTGGGACTGCAAGCTAGTTCAACTTCTGTGGAAAGTAATATGGAGATACCTTAAAGCAATACGAGTAGATCTACCATTTGATCCAACAATCCCATTACTGGGCATCTACCCAAAAGATCCAATGACACTCTACAAAAAAGACACCTGCACTCGAATGTTTATAGCAGCACAATTCGTAATTGCAAAGCTGTGGAAACAACCTCAGTGCCCATCAATTCATGAGTAGAATAATAAAATGTGGTATATGTATACCATAGAGTGCTATTCAGCTCTAAGAAACAACGGTGATATAGCACATCTTGTATTTTCCTGGTTAGAGCTGAAACCCATACTACTAAGTGAAGTATCCCAAGAATGGAAAAACAAGCACCACATATACTCACCAGCAAACTGGTATTAACTGAGCAGCACCTAAGTGAACACATAGGAACTACAGTAATTGGGTATTGGGCAGGTGGGAGGGGGAAGGAAGGGGTGGATATATGCATACATAATGAATGAGATGTGCACCATCTGGGGGATGGTCACGCTGGAAGCTTAGACTTGTGGGGGGAGGGAGGGCAAGGGCATTACTGGAAACCTTAAAATTTGTATCCCCATAATATTCTGAAATAAAAAAAATAAATAAAGCTATCACTTGCAAAGAAATCCTCTCTCTGACTCCTGGGTGTCCTGTTATTTGACTGTACTTGATAAGGTACCATCAATAGGATCAACAGAAACGCATAGCAAAACTATGGATAAGTTCACACATTCATACAATCAACTTCACACACACACACCCACACCCTAGATCTAGAACAGAATGGAAGCTACCTATAAATAAGATGCAGCTTCCAACACATTCATTAGTCAGGTTTTGGAAACTTGTCATGTCTTAGGTTTGACATGAATAAGCTAGGTATACTTCGGTTTAAGGATGTCTGTCAGGATGAGAGAATGACTTAAATCTTGTGACTATAATACATATGAACTGGCATGTTTTAAGAGGGGCCTTGGTTAGTTCAATACTAGAAATATTGGGAGTTCACTTCAAGGCCTAACAGCTTAAGTAAATGCTTCATTATCCAGTGCTACTGAAAAAAGCCCTATCTGTTATTAATTAATTTCCTAAGTCATCTTTCTTCTCCATTTACAAAACTTAGCTACTGACCTTTGTGTAGCACTGAGAGCCATACAATACTGTAATGTGGTAGTTACAGTAAAGGAGACTAGATGGGTAAACCCTTATGTTTTCTCCCCCACTGTGATATTTATTAATACAAAGTAAGAATTTAAACTATTATTACTCTTCAGCGAGGAACATAGTAAGTAGAAAATAACATTTAGTTAAAATCATTTCTCACGCCTGTAATCCTAACACTCTGGGAGGCTGAGGCGGGTGGATTGCTCGAGGTCAGGAGTTCGAAACCAGCCTGAGCAAGAGTGAGACCCCATCTCTACTATAAATAGAAAGAAATTAATTGGCCAACTAATATATATAGAAAAAATTAGCCGGGCATGGTGGTGCATGCCTGTAGTCCCAGCTACTTGGGAGGCTGAGGCAGCAGGATTGCTTGAGCCCAGGAGTTTGAGGTTGCTGTGAGCTAGGCTGACGCCACGGCACTCACTCTAGCCTGGGCAACAAAGTGAGACTCTGTCTCAAAAAAAAAAAAAAAAAGATCATTTCTTCTAACGTTTTAGGGTACTCACCCTAAACCTGATGTACATCAGACTCTAAGTAATACTGCCTGAGGTAAGACAGCAGCCCACCAGTCAGCTGTAATTACTAACACTGTATATTGTGCACAATTATATTAATAAATCTTGAAACTGACTGCACATTCCATAACCAGGTTCTAGGAAAAGGGGGTGTTCCTTAGCAAAACTGTTCCTTTAGTCCTATTATTTGTTAAAATTACAGCTGCTGGTGATAACCTTTCCCTCCAAAGCACATTTGGCTCCAGCTGTACAAACCACTTAAGTTACTGTTAGTGGCATATACAGATTCTGCGAGGTATTCAAAACTCCAGCGTTATTTCATATCAAAGCAATGTAGCCTTCAGCTTTTGCATCTCTGAAGGATGGGCAACATTACTTTAAATGACATCTTTTTGTCAGAGTTGCTTGGGCTAAAGACAGAATGAATCCATTTGTATAAATTGTGGCTTCACTATGGAAGGATTATAAAAATATATTGTGCTACACTTAAACCTGAAACCATTAATATAGTTAAATTATGCCATCTTTTCACCAGAAAAACTAGCAAGTGCTTAAATGCTATCATCAATCACAACTAATTCACTAAATATACAATTGAAGCAGCAATGGAAGAAAGAAAAACACTGTTGGGCAGATCATCTGTCAAGAAGTCAAACATCTCCATTTTTCATTGGACGAAGTGACTAAAGACTTTCAAGGTCTATAGTATAGATAATTCAAAATTGAATTTCCTTTCCAAGGGGACAACCGCTTCACATGCTGTCATTTTGGGGGATGTTTTCGGGATTGGTATATGAATTTATTTTGAAAGGTAAACCTCCATGACTGCTTCTATCTGAGTTTGTGTGTTTCAATTTAGTTGTGAAAGACATTCACCCAGGCCGTCCTTACTTTGTTTCTGCAGTCACAAACAGTTGTCAACAGAAAAATATACCTGAGTACTTTTATTCCTAAAGCCCTAAATCATCTCTTAAGTCAGCTTTAATTTAGCAGTCCGCCAAGGTCACCAGGTGTTTTTCATTATACAAAGTAATCTTCAAATTCAACTTCCTATCCCATTCTCATTGATATTTTTTGTCCTCATTGAGCCTGGCTCCTTTACAGATGTATATAACACACTCTGGGCCAGAACAATTATCCATCCTGTGCAGAATGTTTCTCTCTTACCTGTACTAAGAAATGTTTTATAGAAGAACAGGTTCTTGTTATCTCTGGAATAAAATACAAAATAATAAAGTTGGATCTCTGGGCTACCCTAATGTCTCCTCAGAATCATTTTCTTCTGCTATCCTTCTCCTTAGCCCATATTTCTTGTTCAGCAAAAGCTATAGAGCTAAGGGAAGGGTCTTGGGTACTTCTGACTAAGCCACTATAGTGGGATTAATAGGAATCATAAAGGGTCCAAGTAAAAAAAAGTCAAAACAAAACATTCATGCAAGGGGCAATTAGGACTTGTGGTAGGTCTTTTAGGTTCAGAAACACAGAATCAGATCAGGATCTAAAGTAAAGCAGATGCAGCAAAAAGGAAGTAAGTTTACAAACACACAAGAGCTAGGCCAACAGCCAACCCAAGATCACTGTCAGAAGAGATAGCGTTCAAGCTCACAAATGGCAATGTCTCTTATCGAGACAGAGAGGTGGGAAACCACCCAATAGGAGGGAGGGTTCTCTACATGAAGTCTGCATGACTTCCTTATGCCCAGTTGTTTGTCTTCTTACAGTCTTAAAGACTAATGGGAGAAGAGGGGTGCCACATCAATACCCTTCAATATTGCCACTCTGATGTGTTGAAAAACTCAATTTTAAATAAAGCCAACTTTGTTGGAGGTCACCACAAAACAGCTCTTATGACAGAAGCAAAACCTGCAATGATGTCAGCTTAAGCCAAATTGTGGGCACAAAAAGGGATCCTACATTTCCCATGACTCTTTTTTTCCAACACACCACTACTCTCTAATGCACACATATATCTCATTCCTAATTCCCCTTCTAACCTCACCACAAAATAGTGGGGGGTTTTCTGCTTGTTTTTTTTGTTTTTGTTTTTGTTTTTTTTGAGACAGAGTCTCACTCTGTTGCCTGGGCTAGAGTGCCCTGGCATAAGCCTAGCTCATAGCAACCTCAAACTCCTGGGTTCAAGCGATCCTCCTGCCTCAGCCTTCTGAGTAGCTGGGACTACAGGCATGGGCCACCAGCTAATTTCTTTATATATATATTTTTAGTTGGCCAATTAATTTCGTTCTATTTTTAGTAGAGATAGGGTCTTGCTCTTGCTCAGGCTGGTCTCGAATTCCTGACCTTGAATGATTAGCCCACCTTGGCCTCCCAGAGTGCTAGGATTACAGTCGTGAGCCACCGCACCCAGCCCAAAATAGTGTTTTGAATATTTATTCCTTTGAGTTATCAAGCTTGCTCTTTACCTCTATCTGCTAATTCCCTCCTGACTTAACATTCCTGATTCTTGTATATAGAGTTGTCTGCTTCAAGATCTTATGTCATATGCCAATTCAATCATCCCTTTATTCCTAGCCAAAGCCTTTCCTTAATCTTTAACATATACCCATTATTTGGGTATTAACCAAATAATTGGGTATTAATTAAGTCATTATTTCTGAAGTCATCAACCTCTGTGCCATTGCTCAAATCTTCATTTAATCTGACACATTTACCTAGTTAAAGGGACTAGGCAAAGATAATAGTTGCTTAAAGTTGGGGAGCTGGGCCTAGAATGTCTGGAAGAACAAAGAGCTGATAACATTAATATTAAAAGAAAGAATTACAGCCATTTTATTTTGATGAAATGGAAATAATTAAGCTTGTCATAGCTATTAATTTTGATAAGTTATTCTCCTTCTTAGATTAAAACCATTTCTTCAGTGGCTTTACTAGCCTCTCTGATATTCATCTCATACCTTTAAACTCTAACAGTAAACTCTGATCAAGCTACTCATATACTTAAGTGTCATGCTGAAAACAAAACCTTCTTCCTCAATCCAAACTATTTAAGTTGAAGGTTAATAGCTCTAACTAAATATTCAGCCACTCAACTATCTTTTTAATCCACTGTAACACTTTGTTTTACTATTATTCTCCTCAAGGGAAAGTCTGGATTGAATTGCTTTTAAATAAAATTGATCAGTGAGATTGAAATGGGGTAGATATAACTCAAGATTGGGAGCTCCTAGCACTGGCCTCTATTTTTTGCAACATTGTTTTGAAGACAGTTCTGCATGGGTAATAATGACATGCTATAGTTAGTTTCAGTAATCCTTGTTCTTCAGTGACATTAAGAATAGCAAAAAGAACAACCTCAAAACCCCCACAATTAGGAACATATGCCTTATGTACCCACAGGGTATACCTGAAATATTTTTCAAACTTGACATGAACATGAAAATCAAGTAGGTAAAATATACCAATTTAGACACGTTGTTATCAGGGTCTCTTTGGAAAGAACAGCATAAACTTTATTTTGAGTCCCTTTACTACTCTTTCTGAGATCTAATAAACATGAGTTTATATGACAGATGTACAGACACTGCCTATACTATTCGTGGCACTGCTTGTAAAGTCTGGTGTACTTGTATTTTATATCAATAAGAATGAAAGGGGATCCAAATGATCCCGCCAGCAAAGATGGCGGGCTAGAAGTAGCCTGCATAAAGATATCTTGCAGAGAGGATTGAAAGTGGTGAATAGATATTCACCTTCAGATCAATCAGCTAAGAGAGAGCACTGGGAATCAACAGAGAGGAGGCAGGAATGAAGTGAAGAAAAGAGAAGTGGGATGTCCTACTCAGCGGGATTAGAGGTACATGGGGAAGGCACCCGCACAACTGGGGAAGAGACAGGAGAGAACCCTGGGGCTCCACACTTCCCCTGAGTACACTGAACTGGAGCCCCAGGAGGGCCCCTCCTCCACAGCAGACCTCTGGACTGACACAGAGACTTGACTGGAGGCGGTACAGCTGCATTGCTCCAGAGAGAAGGCACAGCTGGCTTGTGAGCTCTGGGTGCTGTGGCTGGCACAACTGTGACATCCACATCCCAGAGTGCAACATCTACCCAGGTGTCAGATCCCTAACTGCTATCTCTCCCCATCCCTGGGCTGGAAGTTGGCACTCACATGTAACCCATGGGCAGGCACAATGAGCCCCAACCACCACTGCAAGGGGACCTGGGTAGAACAGAAGACCACAGACCAAGTGCACGGTGCTGTGGCCTGAGTGACTCCACTCAGCCACACCTACCATGCGATCCCAGCAGAGTATGCACCTGTAGACCTGAGTACCCAATGCCCATTGTTGGGTCAGGTGGACTACTGCTGCCACCACATGGTAAACCTCAGCCATGGCAAAATCCAGTGAAACTGGCAACTTTGAACCTGGGTGAACTGCCCACAACGGGCTAGTGCCATCCCACGCATGCACCCTGTCCCACGGGCTGGCTCTGCTTCATACACACACCTTACACCATGCGCTAAAATACAGGATAATCGGGGAGACACAGCAGAACAGCAACATTAAAGGCTCATAGTGCATCCGCACTTCTCCTGCCTGGTCAAGCTTCCGCAGTAGGACTCAAACACATCATTCAGGGACCCATCCGTAATTTCACTGAGCAACAGAGGTCCCAGAAAAGGAGAACAGGTGTACCATACCTGCTATATGATTTGAGCTGAGAGAGAGGCTCCAGATAAGAAGGAACGAACATGAGAATTCTGGCAACATGGAAAAACAGGCTGTCTCAAACAACCGAAGAATGAAAATAGCTCTCCTGTAATGAACTCCAACCGAAACAAACTTGTTGAAATGACAGGCATGAAATTCACATTATGGATGGCAAGTAAGATCAATAGGATTGAGAAGTGGGCAAAAAAAAACAACACAAATAAAAAAATAATTCAGAACATAAATGAAAAATTCACTAAAAAGGTAAGTAACATAAGAAAAGATGTAACAGAATTTAAAGAAGTGAAAACCTAGAGGAAATAGATAAATTTTTGGAAAGACATGACCTCCCAAGCTTGAATAAGGAGGAAATAGAAATCCTGAACAGACCAATAATGAAAGGAAGATTGAAATAGTAATAATAAATCTCCCAATAACAACAAAAACCCCTGACTTACACAGATTCATAGCTGAATTCTACCAGACCTACAAAGAACCTATTCTACTAAAACTGTTCCATAACATTGAAGAGGAAATCCTTCCCTAACTGATTTTACAAAGCCAGTATCACCCTGATACCAATGCTGGGAAAGGACACCACAAAAAAAGGAAAACTACAGACTGATATTCTTTATGAACACAGATGCAAAAATCCTCAATAAAATGCTAGCAATCCCAATCAAACAGCACATCAAAAAGATAATTCACCATAATCAAATGCATTTCACTCTAGTGATGCAAGGATAGTTCAATATACACAAATCACTAAATATTATGCACCACCTAAACAGAATTAAAAACCATACAATCATCTCAATATATGAAGTAAAAGCATTTGATAAAATCCAGCACCACTTCATGATAAAAAAACCCTCAAGAAATTAGGCATAGAAGGAACATACTTCAAAATGATAAAAGCTATATATGATAAATCCATAGCCAACATCATGCTGAATGGGGAAAAGTTGAAAGTATTCCCCTAAGAACCAGAACAAAACAAGGATCCCCACTGTTACCACTTCTACTCAACATAGTACTGGAAGTCCTAGCCAGAACAATCAGGCCAGAGAAAAAAATAAAGAGCATCCAAACCAGGAAATAGGAGGTCAAACCATCTCTGTTTTCTAATAATATGATCTTATAACTAGAAAACTCAAAATTAAGTCAAGATGGATTAAAGATGTAAATGTAAGTTTTAAAACCATAAAAATTCTAGAAGAAAACATAGTAAAAATTCCTCTAATCATAGGCCTAGGCAAAGAATTTATGAGTAAGACCCCAGAAGCAAATATAGCAACAACAAAAATAATTCAACTAAGAAGTTGAATAATTCAATAATAATTCAACTAAGATTTAATTAAACTAAGAAGTTTTTGCACACTGAAAGAAAGAATCTACAAGTAGATAATCTGCAGAATCGGAGAAAATATTTGCAAACAATATATCTGACAAAAGGCTAATATCTAGAATCTACAGAGAACTCGAATCAGCAAGGAAAAAGGCAAATAACCCCATCAAAAAGTGGGCAAAAGACATGAATAGAATTTTCTCAAAAGAATATAGACAGATGGCCACAAACATATGAAAAATTGCTCAACATCACTAATTATCAGGGGAATGCAAATCACAACCACCATGAGATACCACCTTACCCTTGTCAGAACGGCCATTATTAAACGGCCAAAAATCAATAGTTGTTGGCATGAATGCAGTGAAAAGGAAATGCTTATACATTGTTGGTGGGAATGCAATATAGTATAACTATTATGGAAAGCAGTATGGAAATTCCTCAAAGAACTAAAAGTAGACCTGTCACTTGATCCAGCAATTTCACTACTAGGTGTCTACCCAAAGGAAAAGAAGTCATATCAAAAAGACACCTGCACCAGCATGTTTATTACAGTACAACTCAAAAATAATTGCAAAGATTTGGAACCAACCTAAGCACCCATCAACTGATGAGTGGATAAAGAAAATGGGGTATATATATACCATGGAGTACTACTCTGGCATAAAAAGGAATAAAATAATGTCTTTTGCAGCAACTTGGATGCAGCTGGAGACCATTATCCTAATTATCTCAGGAACAGAAAAACAAATACCACATGTTCTCACTTATAAATAGGAGCTAAAAGAGGGATATATATAGTCATAAAGAGGTGTTATTGACATTGGAAACTAATAAAGGAAGAGGCTGGGAAGAGAGTGAAGGATATAAAAATCTACCTATTGGGTACAATGTCCACTATTCTGGTGACAGGTACACTGAAAGCTCTAACTTCAGCATGATATAATTCATCAATGTAAGAAAAATTACTTGTACTCCATAAATTTTGGGGGGGAAAAAGACTGAAAGGGAAGTAAGTAGATTTCACAGTGCTCAAAATCTCCCCATTCTTGTATAGGGTGTACCTTACTTTAAGGAAATCTCACATGCAAAGTAAGCTTTTAAAAACAGATAAATTACTGGGTGAATTTTTGTTTTAAACATACATTTTACAAAATGAATCTCAAAACTAGATAAGTTTTAAACAGCAATTTATAATCTATATATGACTATAGTTACTAAGCTCTCAGTGACAATAAAAATTATATATATACACATATATTTTATGAAGAGTGTGTATAGTTTCAGAATTTTGATGTAAGAAATCAATTAAAGGATTTATTTTGTTAAGATGTTAAGATTTCAAGACATTTGTTTTCATTGTTCCATATAAGATTTCCCTCCCTGGTCTGAGCATATTGAATATTTCCAAGGGTCATATACATTTCTGTAGATGTGTCTATAATATCATGTAGACTATGCCATATTCTTATATAACCTCCAAAATAAAATTTAAAAATCTACGCAAATATGCCTTAGTTTCAGTAAGGCAAAGGAGGCTGTCCTGGCTCTTCCTTCCAACAATAACTCCTCCTCTGCCTGATGCTTCGAATCCCACCCACTCTTAGAGATGCATTATTTTAACTTAAGACTTAGGTAACCTGCTTAAATGAAAATTACCCTGAGAAATTACCCAAATTACTCATTTGAAACTTTGTGTGATTTGGTTATTAAATCATATCCTGAAAACTGAGAGAAGGAACTGAGGAAATACCAAATGCCTAGAGGAGTGTGCTAAAAAGATAAAAGTAAAGGAAGTGTGAGTGCTGAATTCAAACCTCTCTTATTTTTAAATTTTGGCTAGGAACAATTTTAAATATCAGGATTAACGTGTAATACTTACCTTATTAAAATTTTTGGATATACAGTTCGACGAGTTTTAATACATATATAAATGATTGTAACCACCAACACAACAGGATAACTTTGAAGTCAATCTCTTTCTCCACTCTTAACTTCTTGGTAACCACTGATCTCTTCCATCTTCATCTAGTTTTGTCTTTTCTAGACGTCTCATAAATGGAATCATACAGTATGTAACTTTTTGTGTCTGGCTTCTTTCATTTAGCGTTGTGCATTTGAGGTTTATCCATGTTGCTGCATGTTTCAATGGTTCATTCCTGTTCATCATTGAGTAGCATTTTGTTGTGTGGATGTACCAGTTTCTTTATCCATTAATTTGTTGAAAGACATTTGGGCTGTTTCCAGTTTTCGGCAATTATGAATAGTGCTTCTGTAAATACTCATGGAAAGATTTGTGTGTGTGTGCAAACATAAGTTTTCATTGTGAGATTACTGGGTAATATGATAAGTATATGTTTAACTTTATAAAACCCACCAAGCCATATTTTAGAATTCTGGACCATCTTGTATTTCTACGTGGAGTATATGAGAGTTCTAGTTGCTTCACATTCTTGCTAGCACTTGGTATTGTCAGTATTTTTTTTTTGAATGTTAGCTATTTTAATGGATGATAATGGTAGCTCATTGTGGCTTTAATTTGTATTTCCCTAATGACTGGTAATGTTTAGCATCTCTTCATGTGCTTATTTACCATATGCATATCTTCTTTGGCCAGCTAGTCCATTCGACATATTTTTAATTGGGATGTTGTTTTCTTATTATTGAGTTTAAGAGTTCTTTATATATTATATATTCAAGTTTTTTGTTAAATATGCGATTTGAAAATATTTTCTCCCAGTCTGTGACTTGTCTTTTCATTATTTTACCAGTCTTTCACAGAGCAAAGTCTTAAATTTCGATGAAGTACAACTTATTAATTTTTTTCTTTTATGGATCATGGTTTTGATGCCATATACATATCATTAAGTTTTGCATTTTAGTCTGGTCCATGTATACCCAAGAAGCAGAATGGAAGTATCAACAGGTTAAATCAAAATACTTGGAATTCTGTCCCAGTTCCATAACTGTAACCCTTGGTCACTAACCTCGAGGCTCTGATACTTTCTCTCTAAAATGGGGATAATAACCTTAGGACTGCCTACCTCAATTTTATATTCTCAGAGCCTAATGAAATTGTGGACAATTAGTAGAAACTAAGTAAATATGTAAGTGAATAGGGTAATTGTAATTAAGCTCACGTAAATAAATTAGAGAGCACTATCAGATTTTAGGCATTATTGTTATGGAACCAAATCTAAACATGGATTCATAGATGTTTAGTGTTTGACGGAATATTAGAGGACATGTCTATGATACCTTATATTCATCCCACCCAATTTTCTAATTTTATAGATGCACAATTAATGCATTTAAGAGAACCATTTAATTCATTTAGGTTTATTTTACTCCAGTAAAATGAACCAGGGATCCTTAACACTTGGGAAGCAGTTTTAATAAGCTAAGACAAATGGGACCAGCCAAATATTTGATTTTCAACTCTCATAGAATATAAATATAGCCACTGTGGAGGGAAAAGAAACACATTGACAGTCACTATATTGTGCTCAATGATAGGCATGTGTGTCAATTTCTTAACCAAGCATGGCTAGCTTAGAATATTAAACCTTCAACTATGTGGAAAATAATAAAAAGGATAATAAAAAATGTATCTTCTATACCAATGAGCAAACCATTTACTAAAGACAAGAACAGCTTTGTATATTAAAATTCAAGTTGATCTAATGATTCACGTTCAGGCACAGTCTATAACATTGCAAGTGTTAGTTTCCCATTTGACTCCAAGACGAAAAAAGAAATCAATTATTACACCTACTGCCAGAAAGTTGTTTGAATAGAGAAAATGATTGAATGAGAAGTAACTTTGGGTTAAAATCAACAAATTGTTTTCAACAATTTGGTCCTTAGACTTAGCAATATGCTCCCTGGGTATGGTAAGTAGCTTCCCAATACCTGGCCGACACTCTAAAATTGGTGTCCATGTCCTAGGGTTTGCCCCAAACTCTTTGAATGTTCCTTCATCCCACTCCCCAAATACCTTTGTATAAAAAATAAAATATACATTTTTTTCTAGAAAATCTTGGATAAGTCTTTCAGGATTCTCTAGCATTTTTATCAGAGTCTTATTTCAAGAAAACTGAAAACAAACCAAATCAAATCAAAGCAAAAAAAAAAAAAGAGCTTAATGATAGTGCTGGATCAAACACTGGGAGAACTAGCTTCTTTCCACTTTTCTACCTGTATTCCCGTGGTCAGCCACAGGGAGTGTCCAATTGCCTATAGGTAGTGCGAGGTCAGTGACAGTAAGATCTTTCACAGCACCAAAACCTCTCCCATATACCTGAAGGATATCCAAAACTGATCAAATAGGTCATTACTTAGACCCAAGACCAAGGGTCCTCAAACTTTTTAAACCATTTCACTGTCCCTCAGACTGTTGGAGGGTCAGACTACAGTTTAAAAAAAACAAATTCCTATGCACACTGCACATATCTTATTTTGAAGTAAAACAACAAATGGACAAAAACACCCACATGTGGCCCTCGGGCTGTAGTTTGAGGACGCCTGCCCAAGACACATCCCTTTGGGGAAGACAATATATTGAGCCCTTTCACCCATCGTTAACAACTTAGAGTAAATGAGCTCCCCAAATATTTCCAGATGTTGTGATATGCCAGAGGGAGGGGTAGAATGTCTTGGAAGGATATTCAGCACCAGATGTGATAGTTGTGATGGGAACATGTTAGAGTAAGAAAAGTAGAGAAAAGGCAGACTGAGGACAGTGAATCTACTACCCATTTGCTGCAGGCAGGTCCTACCTAGCCAAATCTTAGAACAAGAAGGTTCTTACTTTGGTAAACTGAGCTCATCAATAAACAGTTTACAAGCCTAGCCAGAGTTTTGGTCAGAGCATGTCCAAAAACCACTTGGATCTGATTCCCTGCAGGATATTCAAAGCACTCATTGCAGATTTCTTAACCCCACTTTCTTTTACAAGGCCCCCTTTCCACCAAAACTTCTTTTCCACTGTCTCTTCCCCTCTAATATTTTTGCACACAAGTTCTATGCCTTTCATTCTCATACATTCACTTATAAACCTTCTTCACTTCCTATATCCTCCTATTAAATGTCAAGACTAGAGAATAGCTAGAGTAGATAGGTTCTTATTTGTCTCAAAGAGAAACATCAGAACTATAAAGGTGGGGAACATGTTATTTCTAGAGATGGCTCTCCCTAGAGCCCCTAACAAATGCTCTCTCTTTGCTTAAAGCTGTTGACAATTATGTGGAGTAGCTAGAAGAGATTCACCATGTTTTAAGAGAAGCAAGTTGGTTAATAATAAACAAGTCAAATCCTGCTACAGAAATTTAGAAGTATCAGAGGTCAGATCATGTTCACCAGGGCCTAACAGGGGCCTGTAGAAAAGCCTGGAGAATGTAGTTTGTCTATAAAGGAGGTTTTGGTGCTGAAACACCAATACTATATGTAAAGGGTTGCCACCATCCATCTGATTCATTTTGGTGATTGAGTCTTTAATTTGCTAGATGAAAAGCTGGGTGGCTGATGGAGATTTCCTCTCAGATCACATGCCACTAGAAAAGTCCCATTTATTGGCTGTCCTATCCTAGAAACTTTGGGGCAAGCCACTGGGTAGGACTGCATTAGTCCTTGGAACTTATTTCAATCCTATTCAATTTGAGTTTCAGGTCAAATCTTTCTTCATAACCAATCCTACCAATAGTAAAGCCCTTGCTACCAGCTCAGTAAATATTTAGATACAGTCATATTATGCATGAGCTTTACGTACCAGGATGGAATTGCAAATGCTTTGAAAATTGCTTTGCTTTGTTAAATGGTAATTTTTCCTCAAGTTTTACTAAATAAGCTTTACTAAAATAGCTGGCATATGACTTCATGAGTTTGCAGAATCAGTACTATGCTATGCAACAGGGTCCATTTAATGCTATAAACAACGTTGTACTTAGTAAGCGAACATTTTGATTATGTAGCCAAATAATTCTTTAACAGTAAATATTAACCCAAATAGATCTAAAATGCTATTTCAAAGAATATGCTATAGTTGCATAGATATCTGACCAGAAAATAAACTATAGGTCTCTTCAATTTACAGATGGCCAATATCATCAGTTTTTATGGTTTCAAACGTCCTTTAACTAGATAACTATTAGCAGAAGTTTTCAGTATACTAATGCTATCATAGTCATGAAAAACATAGACATTTTAACGAGAAAAGATCCTGTATAAACTTGGCAACAAGTGTTTCTGGAATGATCCCAAGGTGTAATATGATAAACTATTCATAGTCCCCAAATTTATATGCTTAAGTTCTAACACACACACACACCAAAAAAAAAAAAAAAAAAAACACCAATTAAAATCCATATGGAACTCTATTAAGAAAGGCTCATAATTACATGGAGTAAGATATAGTAGAAATAATATTATGTGCTCCCAAACAGAAATACGCCAGATAATAAAATCATTATAGAGCAAGGCTAGCTTATTAAGGGATGACACATAAATTTCGTCCTACATGCCAATGCTGGTCAGTTGGTAATGAATACCTGGAATTCTTGAGAAAGATTCTGTAAATATACAGGTATTCAGAAGGAAAGAGAACTACCAATGGTTGGCAATGTCTGCCATGGATGCCAGAAATGGAAATGGCAGCACAAATGTCAGGTATATTTCATCCTTGCTAGCTTGTTCATTTTTATTGATTATTGTAATATACGGGTTCATAATTATAATTGTGAAGAAAACATAAAAAGGGGAATGTGTTTACTAATTAAAGATTGGGTTTGGATAATCCAAGAAAATTTTCTGGGGGAAGTGGGTCATGAGAATTCCTCTTTATTTTGTGTACACAGTTCAAGGAATTTTAGCTGGACATTAAAACCACAGTTTACCAATAGATGCTCCTCCCTACCATAACCCACATCAAAAAAAAAAAATTACTAAGATTAGAGGTTTTAGGTTTGTAGGAATAGTTAATTCTTTAGATTAGGGGTCTGAAAACTATGCTCATTGTCTATGGCCCATGGGTTAAATCCAGCCTAAAGTTTCTTTTTGTATATAAAGTTTTCCTAAAATACAATCACTCCCTTTTATTTACCTATTGTCTATAGTTGCCTTCATGCTATATGGGCAGAGTTGAATAATTGTGATAGACCATTGATTAGGCTTGCAAAGCAGAAAATATTTACTATTTGGCCTCTACAGAAAATCTTTGCTGATCCCTGGCTTACTAGGTCACTGTTTGCCAAAGGTAGTCTGTGGTCAACTAGCTTTGTAATTACCTGGCTTGTTTGTTAAAACACAGATTTTTGGGCCAACATCAAATCTGTTGAATGAGACACTCTTTGGTAAGAGTCAAAGAATCTGCATTTAATCAAGCATGACAGCTGATTCATAAGCATGTTAAATTTTGAAAACCACTGTTTTGTGTCACCAAATTTGATTGATATAGATTCTGAACCAAATCTCCCGACGATGAAGGATGCCTGCAGTATCTTTAATCTGCCAGATTGATTGAATATTTCAATGGCATTTTTAGAGCTATATAACAGAAATTCCATTTTTCAATCCCCTGAACATTCAGAATTTGGCCCATGTTGAGGTTCAGCTACAACTCATTAATAGCTTGAAGCTCATTTTCACAATATTTGAACAACAGACTAATTTACGTAATCCCATTTTATTTAGAATCTGCATAGCACTAAGTGCCAAGTGGTGAATGATTTCTATGATAAAAAATAAGATTTAGTGTAGGACTCTGGGATACTTATTCTAATCTTATTTTTATACTTCAAAACTTTCTTCAGTGAAGTTTGGCATAGATTTTATTTCAGATCAAGATATTTCTGGGGGTTCTTGAGTGTCTGTCTTTAGGGCAGAAGTGCCTCCATTTAATCCAGTAGACTTTTTCTAGGGTAAGGAAAATCACAAGTTTTTCAGAGTTAGGGGAAAAAAAGCACAGCCTACTTAATTTCCAAGTCTCTCAACTAGATATGAATTCTCAAGGTACCTGACCTTTTTGCACTCATTTTATATAAAGCATGGTGATCCTGAGATTCAGAAAATAAATGAGAGAAAAGCAACATGAATAGCTAGTTCTATAGGAGGGACACTATATCCCCAAAGTGTCCAGATCAGAAAACTACAAAAATGCACCAAAGATTTAGTATTGAGTAAATCTTGAAAGTTTGCTTTAAATCCTTTCTGCTTTGTCTCTCAATTATGTGTGTTGGAAATTATACATACTATTGCTTGCTTTCATTTGCTAAATGCAAAAAGAAGGTGAGCAAAGCTCTCTCTCTTTGTAGAAGCAAATAAAAGGAGCAGGGCATGCAGGATAGAGGTGGAGTCAGATGACCCCTAAAGATCTAAGGGGAGTCTCAGATAGAGCTGGCTGTTGTTGGAAACTGAAAGAAATGGCTTCGGAGATCCTCAAAGCAAATGGTAGTTGGACAAAGTATAAAGTCTGAGTTAACAAAATCTTGACCTAGGAATGAGAACAAATCTGGGAGTTAGTGAAATTTAGTCTTAACAGAGTAAGGGGAAGCTATTATATTTGTTTGCATCCCTGGACCCTGGACCTGGGAAGTTTTTACAACTCACACAAATTTTAGATCACTACTATCTATATGTAAAAAACTTTAGGTCTTTGGAAATACTTGATAGTTAAGTTTACATGGTATATCAAATATGCTATAATTTTTTTTTGTTTAGATGTTGTTTCCTTCATTTTGTTACAACTTTCTGAAAATAAAGAAACCTAGATGTCACTAGATGATTCAATTTTACTTTCTTTTATAACATTAACTAAAATCTTTTGTTCATTATTCTTATTTTCATTTTCTCAATAGAGTGTTTTGAATTTGTGTGTATTGAAAGTATACTTTTGAGTTTTAAACCAGAATCCTTTTTGGAATATTTCCAACCTCTAAAACCTAGTTATAATGATTTTGCATATATATTAGATGTTTTCAATAGAAACTGAATTAGAAACTCAATCACAGATTTGCTGCCTGTCCCTTCCTGTTACTTATAGAGGCCAGAAGTTACTAGTCTTAAACTATAATCTAAATCTCATCTACACATGTTGCCCACACAAATGAAATTCTCAAAATGTCAAAGAGATAAAGAGGTTTCCTTTCTAGGATAACAGTCCTTTGGGATTCTGCCTCCTCTAATGACATCAATAAGCTTTCAGATTTGATCCAATTTGATTAAACAATACTTGTGAATGTCTACTAAACACAAAGATTGTTGCCAGGAGCTGTACATCAGCAAGGTCTATGTGTAGTACACACATCTGCTGCATTTATAAACATGACTCCAGAAAGTTTTGGGACATGACACTTACTAGGAAGGGTAGGAAGACAAAAGTGATATATCCTAAAGTAAATAAAATATGTGAGGTGGCTCCACTTGTGAAAAATCCGTCCCAGGGCCGAGTTATATAAACCCCCCTCTTGGACACATGCCTGACTCAGAGGCAGAGACAACAGCTGCTGAAATTCATGGGGTGTTAGAGAGTTCCAGAACAGGTGGGAGGATGAAGAATCTGAGGAAAGAGGGAGACAGCCTAGTGCTGGCAGCAGGAGGCCTGACCAGGAGCTTCCAGAAGCCCTTCCCCCAAGCCTAGCCAGAGAAAGAATAGAACCCAGATAGCAACTAATCCAAGGTGACACAATTAAAATGGTTTATGAGGCCCACCTAGCCAAATTCCCAAAAGACTCTGTGGCACCCATTAGGGAATCTGTTGCTTGTGATAAAAATGACATGGTATGTTGTATTCCTGCAAGTGTGGTATATTTATAAGGAAAATCTAGCTTTGAAAACAAACTACTTTGAGCATAAAAAATGAAAACAACAATGTTTCCCTTCCTTGTATTTTTTCCTTTCAAAATAGATTACTTACATAATCTTCCTTTCAAATAACTGGCATGTACTTGGGAGTATCCAGGCTTTCCTAATGGAAATTGGCTGAGAGTATGTGGCCATGCCAAAAGTATCATAAAAACACCAGGCCTCAGGATGGTATGTCTGCACGTTGAGGGGTGGGATATAAGAAATTCATTTATTAATTCACTTACTCATTTAATCAATAAATATTTAACTGTCAACTCCGTACCAACGATTTTGTTAGATGTCAGGGATACAGAGTTGAAGGGGAAGAAAAAAAGATATAGTCTTGGTCCTTATGGATATAACAATCTAAAAAGGGGGACAGACCATAAGAAGTAGATTCAGAAGTAGATACAGAATTACAAATTACAAAACAAGTGTCTTAGGCTGGGCGCGGTGGCTCACGCCTGTAATCCTAGCTCTCTGGGAGGCCGAGGTGGGCGGATCGTTTGAGCTCAGGAGTTCGAGACCAGCCTGAGCAAGAGTGAGACCCCATCTCTACTATAAATAGAAAGAAATTAATTGGCCAACTAATATATATAGAAAAAATTAGCCGGGCATGGTGGCACATGCCTGTAGTCCCAGTTACTTGGGAGGCTGAGGCAGCAGGATTGCTTGAGCCCAGGAGTTTGAGGTTGCTGTGAGCTAGGCTGACGCCATGGCACTCACTCTAGCCTGGGCAATAAAGTGAGACTCTGTCTCAAAAAA